>JAJEJO010004823.1:258927-280869 GCA_020662805.1 Glaucomys volans
TCAAAGAACCAACTTGTTGTTTTGTCAATTTTTTGAATTGTTTCTTTGTGGCATAACATATGGTCTATTTTAGAGAAGGAACCATGAGCTGCTGAGAAGAAAGTGTATTCGCTTTTTGATGGATGGAATATTCTATATGTATCTGTTAAGTCTAAATTAGCAATTATGTCATTGAGTCCTATGGTTTCTTTGTTCAATTTTTGCTTGGAAGATCTGTCCAATGGTGAGAGAGGAGTGTTAAAGTCCCCCAGTATCATTGTGTTTTGGTCTATGTGGTTCCTGAAATTGAGAAGGATCTGACTGACATACATGGATGCACCATTGTTTGGTGCATAAATATTTATGATTGTTATATCTTGCTGATTTATGTTTCCTTTAAACAGTATGAAATGTCCTTATTTATCCCTTCTCACTAACTTTGGCTTGAAGTCTGCTTTATCTGAAATGAGGATGGAAACTCCTGCTTTTTTATTCAGTCCATATGCATAGTATGAGTTTTCCCAACCTTTCACCTTTAGTCTGCGGGCATGTTTTTCTATGAGATGAGTCTCTTGAAGGCAGCATATTGTTGGGTCTTTCTTTTTAATCCAATATGCCAGTCTATGTCTTTTGATTGATGAGTTTAGGCCATTTACATTCAGGGTTATTATTGAGATATGACTTGTATTTCCTGTCATTTTCGCTTTTTTTGGGCTTTTAACTTAACTTTGTTTCTCCTTTGATTGGCTATTTCTTTAGGGTAATTCCTCCCCATGTTGCCTAACATTGTTATTTTTCATTTCTTCCTCTTGGAATATTTTGTTGAGAATGTTCTGTAGGGCAGGTTTTCTATTTGTGAATTCTTTAAGCTTTTGTTTATCATGGAAGGATTTTATTTTGTCATCAAATCTGAAGGTAAGTTTTGCTGGGTATAAGGTTCTTTTTTGGCATCCGTTTTCTTTCAGAGCTTGAAATTTGTTGTTCCAGGCCCTTCTTGCTGTTAGGTTCTGGGCTGAGAAATCTGTTGATATCCGTATTGGTTTCCCCCTGTAGGTAATCTGATACTTTTCTCTTGCAGCCTTTAAAATTCTATCTTTGTTTTGTATGTTAGGTATTTTCATTATAATGTGCCTTGGTGTGGATCTGTTGTAATTCTGTGCGTTTGGTGTCCTGTAAGCCTCTTGTAATTGATTTTCCATCTCATTTGTCATTTTTGGGAAATTTTCTGACATTATTTCATTGAACAGATTATTCATACCCTTGGTTTGTATCTCTGTGCCTTCCTCAATCCCAATTAGTCTTAAATTTGGTCTTTTCATGATGTCCCATGTTTCTTGGAGGTTTCGTTCATGATTCCTAACCATCTTCTCTGTTTGTTCGACTTTGTTTTCAAGATTAAATATTTTGTCTTCATTGTCTGAGGTTCTGTCTTCCAAGTGATCTATTCTGTTAATTATGCTTTCTATTGAGTTTTGAACTTGGTTGATTGTTTCCTTCATTTCCTTGTTTCCTTCAAGGATTTCTGTTTGTTTTTTTCTCAGAACTTCTATCTCTTTATTGAAATGATTTTTTGCTTCCTGCAATTGCTCTATTAGTTGATTATTCATAGCCTGAATTTGCTCTCTCGTCACATCATTCTCTTCTCAGATCATTTTAATTATGAACATTCTGAACTCCCTTTCTGTCATTCTTTCTACCATGCTGTCTTTGGGTTCTTTTGATTTATCATCTAGATTTGTTTGGGACACTTTCTTCCCGTTTTCTCATGTTGCTCGTGTATCTTCCCCTCTAGTAGTGTGAATCTGAGGGATTGCAATTTCCCTGTGAAGACTTAAAGTGTCCCTGCAGATTTCCAGTAACTCACCTGATGTTTGAGAGGTGCTTGATCAAGCGGTGACCCCAGAAAGCTGCTGTCCCAATTCCTCCAGTTTGGGAATGATCAATGCTTCTGGGCAGAGGCAGCCGCTGGAGCCAGAGACTTGAGCCCCTCCAGGCCAGACCGCGCAGGAGATGCTGCGCAGTGGCGGGGAAGACCAGAGCCCAACTCTGCAGACTCAGGCAGTCCCAGATGGTCGCTCTTTGCCAGGGAAGCTGCAAAATGGCGCCAAAGGGTCCAAACTCACCGCCGGAGCCAGACTCCTTCCTCTTCTATTTTGTGGAATAATTTGAGGAGGATAATTTGGCATTAGTTCTTCTTTAAACATCTGGTAGGTCTTGACTGAGAATCTATCTGATCCTGGGCTTTTCTTTGTTGGTAGGCTTTGAAGACATTTTCAACTTCATTACTTGATATTTTCATTAATAAATATATCCTCCTGGTTCAATTTGGGTGGGTCATATGTCTCTAGAAATTTGCTAATGTCTTCAAGATTTTCTAGCTTGTTGGAATATAAATTTGCAAAATAGCTTCTGATAATTCTGCGTATTTCAGCAGTGTCTGTTGTGATATTTCCTTTTTCATCACAAATTTTAATAACTTGAGTTTTTTCCTCCTGTCTTTTGGTTAGCTTTGCTAAGGATTTATCAATTGTGTTTACTCTTTCAAAGAACCAACTTTTATCAGAATTAGATTTGCAAGACACAATTTACATTTATGTCAACTATTTATCATTATTTACACATTTTATTTTATTTCCTTCTTATATTCAATATTAAATTGAAAAATTTAAAGGAAGGTGAGGATTTGAGGGTGAAGAGTCAAATATGCTCTTTTCAAATTTATTTTATCATATTTTCAGCTCTAAACGTCTCTTGTCTCCTCAGGCACCTTATTATATTATTCTTTATTACTAAATTAGTTATGTAATTCTAAAGGGGTTATTACTCTTTTTTTTCATATAATTCACCTCTGAATACATTTTACTTAGTAGCTTGAAATACATTTATTTTCTCGGAAGCGATGAAGAAATGACCTCAGATTAATTTAAGTCTTTCCAAGTGGTAAAGAAAAGTTCAAAATGAATACAAAATTTAAACAGACACAATACTAAAAATTTCTACATAGTTTTAATGTCACATAGAAAATGAAATCATTTTGAACTTTACATGAATGTGAATAGTATATTGATTAGCATTTTTGTTTTTGTTTTGTTCTATATTGAGTATGATTGCTAAGAATGACTTTGGAAATTGATGGGCAGTTGACTTAACAGCAAATGCAGAATTGTACTAAGAAAAGTCATGCATGCACCATCTACCAATGAGAAGCCTCATCTACCCGAAAACTGAAAACAGTCAGAGACTTCACAGAAGTACCTACAAAGAATAATATAAATTAACAGTGTAATAATTTTTAAAACACTGAAAATAATTTAAAATATTGAAGACAATTTCTTAATAATCAATGATGTTCTCTATTATGTTTGTATCCATGCAAGGACTGAGTGAAACTGGTTATTAGTGCAAATATGTTAAGTAACATAAGGAAGACTGATGAAAAGCCCTGTCCCAGGATGACACAGAGCTGAACTGAGCAGCAGCAAAACAGCTTCCTGTGTGATTGCAACCAGAGGATTCTTGCTCTTGCATTCTGCACTCACCTGTTGGTATCTCTCAAAGGACAGATGTGTATTATTTGTATATTTTTCTTTTCTTATCCTCTTTCTTTGGGCTCTCTTGTTCAATACTACTGACCACCAAAATTTAAGCTCAAACTTCTGCCATAAAAGTTAAGATTGGAGCTGGGTTCAGTGGTCAACGTCTGTAGTCCAGAGGCTCAGGAGGCTGAGGCAGGAGGATAGGGAGTTCAAAGACAGACTCAGCAATTTAGCGAGGCCCTAAGCAATTCAGTGAGACCCTGTCTCTAAATAAAATGTTTAAAAAAGGGATGTGGCATAGTGGTAAAGTGCCCCTGGGTTCAATCCCTGATACCAAAAAATAAAAAGAAAAAAGAAAAAGAAAAAGGAGAGTTAAGATCTGCTTTTTTCCAGGACATGTGTATGCTCTCTGCAAAACCCAGATATTTTCTTCTGAAAATCAGGTATTTGATGCCCTGGCATTCATTCTATTTCTCAAGATTTATAGACTTCTGGGGGAAAATGATTTACAGAGACTTACGTGTTACATTCAGAGATGAACTGATGTATCAACGTACAAGTAGGTATGTGTGTGCATACGTATACATATATAGTTTTAGATTACAGACACACTTATGTACACATAGTATATTTTCAAGCACTTTTAAATGATATATGTGGATTTAGAAGAAAAGGGAATAAAAGATTAAAGTGTGGGTAACTAAGTAGTGAAGGAGGACAGTGAAGAAAGGAGACAGGAAGTATTGAAGGAATGAAAGATGCTAAGAGCTAAAGTAGGCAAATGCAGATAGTCTTAAGGAGAGTATTATAATTATTTGATTTTAGTAATTTATTATTGCCACTGTTAAATTTTTGATACAACATTTTGTAGCATGTAGAAATTGTTAAACATAGGATAAAGATTTAAAGCAAACAAACAAGGAGATCAAAATTCAGCTAGAGTAAAGCACAATTGACTCCTCACAGAATGTGCTTTGTCTTTTGTGAAAAACTTGGGTACATTATCTACTAGCAAGGTAGCAAAAAAAAACAAAACAAACAAAAGCTCACATTGATTTTTTAAAATTTTTCTAAAATGTTTAATTATGAAAAGTGATTTAACTCCTGAACTTAATTTCTTCACAAAACATTAGCTTTTTATGCTGCCTAACGGCAATGAATAATGATAGCAGTAACAAAAATGAATAACATTAAGGGAATCCTAAAAAAGTGAGAAGATACTAATAAAACCAAAATAAAAGGAGATTATTAGCAGAATGGTGAGAAAGAATAATGAAAGTGAAAGAGGAGACTGCTATTGAAGCAACTGGGCATTTTATTAAAGGAAATGGACTTTGATTGAATAAATTGAAATTATAGAACAAAAATATACCAAAGAAGGAAGGATTTGAGCAAACTGCATGCTGGAGAAGTGCTTGTGATACATGAGAAAAGAATAAGGATACTGGAGTTATGGGAAAATGGAGATAGATGGAAGTTTAAAAAAACTGTAACGAAGGAAAGAGGAGGTGAAATTGTGGAGGACATGGAAGCCTCGTTTCATTCTTCATAATTCAATAAAGATATTTGATTATCTATTGTTCATTTGAATTTTTAATAATCACCGAATAACATTTATAAATTTGTAATTGTGAATAGACAATTTTAAAGAGGCCAAAATAATGAAGCATACCAACTCAATAACAAAAAAACTTCATATATTTTTCCATTCTTGAAATCTTTTGTTTTTATGCTTATACCCTAGTCACTAATTACTTGAGTTCATTCCTAACAATGTTTCATTCAACACCAATTTTCTTTAATAATGATACCATTTTCTTTAATTTAAAATACATTTTGTGATCATTTTCATTGTATCTTTGTCCTTCTGTAATAAGTGCAGTAAATGTAACATTGTGATTTGCAACTTCAATATTCATCTCAGTTGCAAAGAAGGTGAAACCTGAAACCTTTAATGGTTTAGACATTGAGGTATGTGTGCTTTCCTCTCTACTTTCTTATAGAACATAAAAATATATACAAATATGTAAAGTACATATAATATGTAATTTGCATATAATATAAAATATATTAAATACAAAAATATAAAAAGTATGTTATGCACACACAATTTTAATTTTCAATGTTTATGTTTTATCAGACAAGAAAAAAAACAGTTTTGTGGGCATAAAACATATGAAATGTTATTCTAACTACATTACAAACACTCAATCACTGCCTTTGAGTGTATGAAATATTTGGGGAGTGAATGATATCATTTGAATTTTCTGTCATTTTATAATATCAGTACTATGTAGTAAAATATTTCAGAAATAGAAAAGTGAGATCTTTTTGTTATTCTAAATAACATAAATATTTGAAGGATTACATTTTTCTTGTTTTCTTGATTAATATATTTGCTAGCACAGTGTGTTCAAAGTGTATCTTTTTCAAGTATCACCTATTTGTTTTGACACAATTCTGTAATGCTATCATTTTAATAGAACACATATGATTCCATGAAATGTAACTATCATCCTATCATTTGAAATTTGGTTTATTCATATTTTCACTGTTGCTAATTTACATTCCTCAAATGTTTTAAGTTCATATGTAAAACAATTAAAAGTACATTATATAAATAGCTTACTAGTTCTATTTTGAGTTATCTTAAGTAGGTAGTCATGACTTTGGCTAGATGTGTTATTATTTTTAACCAGCATCTCCATTGCTCACTTTCCAATTTTAAAAATTATAATTATTATGTTGATATTTATTATACAAACCTTAACTATGTGATTAATGAGAAAATGTGTTAAGATTTTGCTTAATATATTAACGATTAAAGAAAAACCTTTTACACTGGACTGATTATAATGCATTCAAAATTTGTCTTTTCATCTTACCATTATACAAAGCTCCCTTCAGATTTGTGTGGGGAAATGTTATCAACAAAATTATTATAGGTGGGTGTGAGTAGATGAGTGCATAAAAATGTCCTTTTTCACAATTATTCCTGTTTTCCCACATGCCAAAACAGAATGACTTAGAGTCATTATCCTTTTAAATTTATTTTTGTCAAACAATATCTTTAAGTTTTCTTCACAGTTAGGTATTTTCTCATATGTAAATCAATAACAAAAGAACTCTACAGGGTCATTTTGGTTTTTGTTTCTAGCTAATCTACAAATATAAACAAAGAGTTATGATGACTACATCACATGGTCAACATGTCAGAATCCAATCTACCTGGGAAATCAAAGCCTCTTTTCCCCTCAGAGTCCCTGGATGGGACTCTCAAATAACTAACTTTTCTAATAAGAAGCTAAATTAGACTTTCTGCCATTCCTAATTTTATTTTTCTTAAAATATGTTCTGTGATGTGTATATAACTCAGGAAACTACAACTAAAGTATATATGATGATGAACGTTTAATTTAACTTCTGTGGAAATTAAAATCTATCATCTTTTCTGGAATGTTCAATCAGTGAAAACTTTTGACCCCCAGGTTTCACTGTGTACAAAGCTTAGGTCAAAGTTTATTGCAGCCATATGATGATGTGTTTATGAATGTAAAGAAAAAAAATTCATGGAAGAGAAGGAAATGTTTTAAGTGTGTTAAAAATATTTATTTTACTGTTGTTATGCAAGTGCTTTATAATATATATGCAAAATTTTTAAGTTACTAAAAAATAGAAAATATGAACATAATACTGATTATTATTTTTGTCACCAGAAATAGCATTAATAACACTTGGTCATATTTTAAAAAATCATTTTACATACATATAAATACATAAGAACTTACATAGAAAACATTAAAATAATATATATTAATTAATATTTTTGTAACAAAACAGAGGTTTACACTATAGAACCTTTTGTGAAATAAAATACAAATATTCATGTATGCATGGGTAGGTATTTATGTACTTAAATGCATATAAAAATTAGCATGTATGCAATTTTTCACTGACGTATATTAGTCAAGGTTTTTATGTTATTAAAAGCCTTTTTTTTAGCTTTGACTATTCTGCAGCAATGTTATGTCCTTGATACAAGTCTATTTGTGGATTGATGTTTTCATTTATCTTTTATCTCTATCACACAAATAAATTATAAAATTCCATTCATGCCTATTAGCTATTTAGTTGGTGAAATATTTTTATTGCTACTTGTAAGTTTTCACAATAGGTGATCCTTTCTATTTTCATCTAGTTTTTAATCTACCACTTGAATTCATTTAGAAATATTCATTTAGAAATAAAATAAAATTATTTTATTTCAGGTAAGGCTGTATAGTGATTACTCTTCTCCCAAGTGGCTAAACAATGATCAACAAGATCTTTTATTTAAAATATATTTTATTAAAAAATGAAAATGATGGTCTTTAAATTTAAAAAATCTGAGTTTTATAGGAAAATGTAAAGAAAGATTTGAAAGTCTTCTAGAACACTAACATCTGGAAGAAACTTGTTAACAAGCACATTGATGGCATATCCACGCTAGAGTCAGTTTTGTGGCTAAATACGCATTTTTCTATACCAAACTATCTTCCCTTGAATGTTAGCTTCCCTCATTACAGATTGTGTGATTTTGCTAGATATGTAACTTTTCTGTTCCCCGTTTCTTCACCTTTCTGGAAATGTAAATGTAAATATTGACCAGTTCATAACATTGATTTGAGGGTTAAGAAAAAAATGGAGCATTTAGCAAAGACCTTTCTAATTCTGAGTCAAACACTGCAGTCGATTTTAGTCTTTATCTTACTTGATGTACCACTACCATTTGACCACGCTGACTTCCGGAACACTCCACTCTTGGGCTATTCCTCCTGTTTTTCAGATCCTTCCTCCTGACATCCCTTGCTTTCGTCTTCACTTTCCCTGATCTCTAAATATTGAGCTGCCTTTGAATTCAGTCTTCTCTCTCATTTTTCATTTTTATGTTTGCTCTCCTGTGATTCGCCAGGCTTTCAATATCATCTCTATGATACTGCCTCAACATTTATATCCATCCTGGATTTCTCCCTTGAAATTTAGATGAGCTACTCCATATACTAATCCAAATTTTCTTTTACATATCAGTAGAGATCTCAAACAGTATCTCCCTAATTCATCATCACCTTAAGAGCCCTTGGTCTTCCCCATTTATACTGATAGCAACATCATGCTGTCAGTTATTCATACTGAAGAAACTGGAAACACATCCTTGATTAGTATTTTTCTCTGTCAATCTTTACCAACAAATCTGTTAGTTCTTGCTTTAAATTGTGAGAATTTTACCACTTTCAACACCTCGTCAACACCCTGTTCTAAGACACATTTCTTTTCTTCCTATTATTCAATAGATACTGGAACTGTCTTCCTTAAGGCAAGGCGTGGTTATGGAGAAGGGTAGGGATAAATTTATTATTTTAGTAACCCATATCATGAGGGAGATCAGTTTCAGTTTAGTAAATTCATATAATGTCACTAAATTTTCTTTCTTACCTAAAACCTCCGGATCTAAGGCAAGATTTCTCTTAGAGAGTAAATGCCTACTTTAAATTAGTTTCTTGCGGTTTGTTTGACTTTACTAACATATTGTAAACCCGAAATTATGTAAGCCTAATCTGCCTTTTTTCCACATTATTTTTTACCATGACACCAAGTGTCCTGCCATCTTAGTAAAATGGTGTGGCTACTCAGATAGGAGCTAATTCAAATCTGAGTTGGAGGGCCAAATGGAAGAGCACTCTATTAAAATAAATCCTGGTATGGCCACAACCTGCTGGAAATGACCACTCTGATTTTGCTTAGAGACACACCAGAAGTAGCAAAACAAAACAAAAAGAAGAAATTGGAAGAAAACTCAAAATTACATATGTATGCTTCCAAGATTTCACTTCTAAATCATAGTCATCTTTCTTTTGTGAGGGGGCGGTGGGTACCAGGCATTGAACTCAGGGGCACTTAACCACTGAGTCACATTTCCAGACAGGGTTTCTCTGCTTTGTGCCTTGCTGTTGTTGAGGCTGGCTTTGAGCTCACAATCCTCCTGCCTTAATCTCCTGAGCTGCTGGGATTACAGGTGTGTGTCACCAAGCCCGGCTAGCCTTCTTTCTTAAAATTGATTTTTCTCATCGTCCACTTTTCTTACAAAATGCATGTTCTTTAAAAAGTCACATTTCGCCAGGCACAGTGGCACATGCCTGTAATCCCAGCAGCTTGGGAGGTTGAGGAAGGAGGATAACCAGTTCAAAGCCAGTCTCAGCAACAGCAAGGTGTGAAGAAACTCAGCGAGACCCTGTCTCTAAATAAAATACAAAATAGGGGCTGGGGTTGTGGCTCAGTAGTTGAGGGCCCCTGAGTTCAACCCCCAGAACCAAAAATCAAAAAACAAAAAAACAAATACAAAAATAAGGTCACATTTGGCCTGTGTCCCTAATTTCACTAACATCTCATTGTTGAAGCTCTTATGTCTCTACTTATACCCATAAAATCTAAATAAGCTTCGCATTATGTATTCTGTAGTCCTCTACAATGTTGGGGTTGGGGGAAGAGGGAAGAGTTACATATTTATGTGCTCTTCCCATCATGATTGTCTAAATGCTTTGCATAAACTTCATGCTGGCATGAAAGACATGGAATTCAGTCGGATGAATACAAGTTGGCTGTGGGTGATTTGTAAATGAATTCATTCTGACAAGTGGATTTACATTATATTACTTGAGACCCTGGAGAATGCAAGTTCAAGAAATTCAAACACAGGAAGTTCAGAAAGAAGGATATATGTAGTACCAGGTTTTAGAGTAAAGGTTTGGAAGGTCTAAAAGGTAGAACCATCAGTACGATCATAGTGATGGTCTTTTATCTGCTGTATTGAGTCTCCTGACTAATGGAGTGAGTTATTCACCTCTGCTACCTTGCTTTTCCTATATAGCATTTTCTTTTTATTCACCTTATAAATTGTATACATTGTGTTCATGATGATTTCCACCTTTCTTATTAGATGCTTTGAAGTAGGGAACATTGCTAGTTCAAATTCCTTGTTTGGAAATTATACCTGGACCAACTCCATATCTGATTTTCAAGGCTTTATCTCTTTAAGATGTCTCCCTGGGTGCTGCCTATTGCTCTGGCAAGCAGGTTTTCTCTCCCTGCACCCCCACTCTGTGGCATTTGTCTTTTATCAGTGGTATCTTGTCTGTGAGGCAATTTCCTGTCTCCCCACGAGCTGTGATCGTCCACTTTGTACCACTACAGGATCTTGGGCATAAGCTGGTTTCCTGCCCCTCCTCTAGAAGCAGATGGCTTTACCTATTGTCAGTGCAGGGTGTGGGAAGGTTGGTTTTCTACTTCTTCCCTTGGTAGCAGCTGACCTTCTCCTGAAATAAATGGGGTAGCAGTGGAGTTGGGGATGGGGCATCAAAGTGGTAGCAGAGCATTTAGCATGTATTCCTGTCTCTCCCATGACAGCTTGTCTTTACTGGTGTCCTGGAATCAGGACCTGGTGGGTCTTATATCTGTCTCCCAAGAAAAACCCATCACCACCTTTCACTCAGGCAGGGCCCAGAGTACATCTTCTCCAGATGCACCGTGGACCTTGGGAGGCACTATATACCGGGCAACATACAGGGGATCTCCCTTTGGGATCACCTGTTCTTTCCCCATCTTTCCATTGAGCAACTAGCAGAAGCCCAAAGAAAATAACTGGCAAATGAGTATGAACTATTATTTGCCTGTGGTTACTGGGACTCTAAAGCCTCATGTCAACTTGCCCTTAGTCTTTAACATTTTTAAAACCTTTGCATTTATGGCTGTCACCTAAACCTGTTATGTTTTATCAAAGGTGAGTAGAGCAGGTGTTTTTCTTTCCCTGCAGAAATAGGACTTATTTCCTCTTTGGAATTCAGTTCACCTGCTTGCTTTTTTAATTCAGCTAACTTAAGAAGGATTACTATTTTATAATTGTTTTTTCTTCTTCTTAAGTTGTGAGTCATGCTGTTGTATAGCTTACTACACTTACAATAGATGTGAACTCTGAATAAACACTCAGCTGCTGACGTGGCAGGCTTCATTCATCTCTTTCTATGAATGTTCCTGCTCTGTCCTCTTCATGGAAATTCACTGCAGAGATTCTGGTGTTTGTTACTTTCATCTGTTTGAAATAGCCACAAAGTATAAGTCTACTTTCCCAGTAGCTACATGATGGAATTTCTTTACATGTTTTGTTTTATATTTTTAAATCAACTCAATTTGTTGACCAAATATAATATTCTCTGCATAGAACTGGGAATAAATACCACCAGACTTATCAAGTTATTGACCACTTTCTAAGCATGTCATAGACATTACTTAAATATTTTCATACCTTTTCCTGTTTTCTTTATCAAATCTTCCTTAAATCTGAAAGCAATATTTTCACAAGATTTCCTCCTTCTATGACCAAATACTGCATGAACTTGTCATACTTGCATTCTAACTTGTTGTTTATGTTTTATGACCTTCTAATTTGTGTTCATTGAAGCAAATGATATTTTATTTATCATTTTTGAATTTCCAAATTTAATTACAGTATCTTAAACATAGGAATTCCCAACTATTTTTCTGTGTAAGTTTAAAACTGACCTTCCTGAATTTTTGGATGAATCAGAAGAATATCCATCAAATCTGTCTTCCATCAAGGAAGCAAATGAAGCAGGCAATTTTGACTTTCTGAGTCATAACTTTATTTGTAAAAGAGAGAAGAGAATTATTGATGTTTCAACTATCTCACCTGATAGATAAACCTACATAGATGTAAGCATATTATCAGTCAAATCTACTTATATCTCAAAGACTATTTCTCACATAGTCTTGAACATATATTATTTACACATTCAAAATGATGGCACTATCAAATGTTGACCTGAGGACGAATAAAAATTTCATAGGATATTAGTTTATATGAGTGGATACATTTATGATTTTATATATTTCTAATCTGATATATATAGCCCAATTTTGTATTTTTTATTTAGAGACAGGGTCTCACTGAGTTGCTCAGTGCCTTGCTTTTGCTGAGGCTGGCTTTGAACTTGAGATCCTCCTGCTTCAGCCTCCCACGCCTCTGGGACTGTAGGCGTGTACCACCATGCCTAGCTGATATTTTTAAGCTTATAGATTTGTTTCTCTTTATAACTACACATGTACTTTAAAAAATTCAAACGCAATATTATCTTGACAATGTGTGTGGGGGGATACTGTTTTTGGATTTTTTTTTTTTTTTTTGAGGCAGGTTCTTAGTATTGCCCTGAATGGCCTCAAACTCCTGGGCTCAAGCGATCCTTCCATATCAGCCTCTCAAGTAGGTGAGACTATCTCATTTCACCTGGCTTAATTTTGTGAACTTTTTCTTGGTTGAACCCAGGGCCTACTATATTCTAGGCAAGTTCTCTACCACTGAGCTATATTCTCAGGCCTCTAACTGTTTTTTTAAAAAAATGTTTTCCTGTATGCATCTTATGAATCTTTAAGACCAAAAATTTTTCCAGAATAGTGGATTATTATTCTAAAGATGTGTAATAAAAATCTAAGGGTATACAGTCCATAATGTAAAACTCAAAAGCTATTTTTATTAATACGTTGTAGATTTGCTATGCAAACTTACTGGATCAAAACTTTCACTATTGGAAGGCATTCAATTATATTTTTTTTCTTTTCTTGATGCTGTTAGGAAATATACTGTTTTTCTTTTCCCATGAAATTAGAACCAGCATGGATTATATGACCTCTATTTTTCAAGAAACATGTCTCCTTGAAAAAGCGTCATCAATATTGCATTGGTTTAGAGCTAAGATTTCTGAAATTGAATACTGAAGAGAGATGGTAAAGGTGAGGTTGTATTTCATAAATTTCAGTGGGTTTTAAGGATTAAAAAAATTTCAAGAAGTGTAACCATTACTCAAACTTAACGTTCTTCTAAAATACTTTCTACATTGCAATCATGTAAATCTTTGCAATATGACTGTAATTTTGAATGTGTAGTTTAGTGACATTAAAGTGGCTTTCCTCAGCACTTAGGATAAAAGCACAACAGTGTGTTTAAGGCCATTTATAATCATATTCTTACCAATTTCTTGTAACTCCTCAGCTGTGAATGACTAGATCTAGATTCACTTTAGTTTCACCTAAGACTTTACATTCATCAAGAATTCTAAGTGATTGCATATTTGTTTTTAGTTGCTATACTTAACATAGTAAATGTATGCCTTCTGTCAGGAATTAAAGCACATATTTTGTGAAACATTTCCTGAAGTTTTTGATTCTTCTTGTTAAATTTGAGTATTTGATTTTTTGAAATTATTGTCTATACTTACTAGTATAGTGTTCTGAGCTTTTGTCTGGAAGGAACAAATGAAACTCTTCCAGGGAAGAAGTTAACTGTTAGGGATGATTAGCAATTGTATTGGACTGTACATATAGTACAGTCCAATGAACTATATACATTTGTTTATCTGTTTATCAAAATCTGTTTATCAAACAGATTTGTTTATCAAAATCCTGCTGTGGGGCTGGGGATATGGCTCAGTTGGTAGAGTGCTTGTCTCACATGCATAAGGTCCTAGGTTCAATCCCCAGCACCACAAAAAAAAAAAAAAAAAAGAAAAAGAAAAAGAAAAAAGAAATTCTGCTGTAAAAGGAAATGCAGTAAATCCCAGGGAAAATGAAAATATTCTGAAATTGCCTTAGGTTAGAAATGATACATTGCTATCATCTCTAATTCCAGATTCACATTTTGGAAGAACTTAATATATTGTTTATTATTATTAGAGAATTGAGAAAGTATCATTTCTGATTCTTATAACTGTAAGCAAATATAATGGATTTAAAAAATAAAATTGATATCAAGTAAATGGCCTTGGCATCTAATGGCATGCCTTTTCTGAGATTCAATAGAGCATAGAATGCTAATACTAAATGCATACTTATAAAATATGGTTAGATAATTAGTGAAGATTGCTAAAGTATGGCTATTTTATCTGTAGAAAACAACACATTCAGATTAAATAAAATAAGTCAGAAAGAAGTAAAAATGGGAACATTTGAAATTTTCCAGTGTAATGACTTCAACTATGTGAATTATTTACTTAGCTAAAAATAGATACTTTTCAACATTGAAATCCATATATTATCCTTTATTCTTTAATTCATATAGTATAAAAAGATAAATTCAATAAAAAACAGTAACAGAAAAAGTACAAAGAAAACAAAACATATGAAGGAACATTAACTGGAGCAGAAGTGCTAACTCAAACCTTTGTTCACCGAGGTTTAATACTTTCTGATCTTATAGTACTTTCAAAATATATTTTTAATTCTGGTTTCATACTCACATGTAGGTTTATATAAAACACTAGTTTTTCTTTGCCTCACTATGATCATCAATGACAATAATGAGTAGTTATGCCAGGCGCAGTGACACACACTTGTAATCTCAGCATCTTGGGAAGCTGGGGCAGGAGGAGCACAAAGTTCAAAGCCAGCCTCAGCAATTTAGTAAGACCCTGTGTGGGAATGTAAGAAGAAACCACTGAGGTATATGTTCCCTAGACTGCAGAATAGTACAAATCCTGAAGGATACTCAGGAGTTTTCATGCTTGGGGGCACGCCCTCAAGTGACTAGACCCCCGACCGACCATTACCCCAAAAGAGTTTCACTCGTCTTCCTCTCTTCCCTCCTCCCTTTGCAAAACTGGGTAACTCCTAATTGGACCATCCTCGCAAGACATCATGTTACACGTCCTCGCAAGATATGTTACACTACTAGTTCCTTGTTCTCAGACTCCTCTCTTCTATAAACGTGCTGTACTTCCTTAATAAATTTTGAGATTGTGTCACATTGGTTACTCCATCAGCCTTACCCCCTCCAGAAGGGAAAAAGATCCCACAAGACTAAGGCCCAGCCAAAGGGTTACTACAACCCTGTATCTAAATAAAAAATAGAAAAGGCTGGGCATGTGGCTTAGTGGTTGAACACCCCTGAATTTGATTCCTAATACAAAAAAAAAAAAAAGAAAAAAACCTGAGTGGTCAAGGTAAGAAGATAAAGTTTAGCCTGATAAAATGAACCACAAAGAAAAATTGCATTTTAAATAAGAAAGTAATGGTTTAGAAAAGGTTACAGAGATCCAGGAGATATTAAAACTTCATTAACTACTTAATGTGCTGAGTATGGAAATGGATAGTCTCCATGGCAATTTTGCTCATTTAATAAGTCTTGTTTTCCCTAACATTGAATGGTAAATTTTAAGTGCTGGAGATGCACATTTGTACAAATCATAGAGTTATGTCTTCTTTCATCATGCTTACACACTAAGCGGGAAGAAGACATTAATAAAGTGATCACAATAGTAAAAGCACACAATTACAAAAAGAAAAAGTTTTTTTTCACAAAGGAGAACAAGATGGATGAAGGCATCCTAATATTCCCTTCACCTCGCAAGGACCAAATGGGGTCATTGAAACTATCAGATGATGTGGGGCCAGAGGCAAAGTCCCAGATGATACTCATATATGGTAATCACATGATATAATCAATAATTTCTCATTATATGATCAATAATACATCAAAAATTTTAAATAAACATTCTAAAAAATCCTCATGAAAGTGAATGTTTGTAACACAACACAGGGACTCAAGGGATAACATTTCTGCATCCAGATAAAGCACGGTAAAGAAAAATGAAAACAGAAAAAGAAAAAAATATGCATTTTTGAAAGCATAGAAATCTAAGGAATAACTACATTACTTTAATGTCAAAGTAAGGTGAACAGTTCAGCAACCTGCAACTGTTGTTGTTTCCCTCACCTTTTTTCATAGGTCAGACCCTGATCAAAGCAAAGGATCTATTTTTATGGAAAAAGGGACTGGAAAGCTTAACTGGTTATGAGGACTAGAGTGGTGATGTCACTCACTTGTCCTCCAAGCCATTTGCTGAATCTAAGACAGAAGAGACAGGCTAAAGATTCTGTGGGGAAAAAAAGTGAAACCTCCCAAAGTCCTCCAGTTTTTAGGAATCAGAGACTAGCTAGAAGAAGGTTATAGAGAAAAACAAGTCAGGCTTGGTGGCATGGTGTCTGTAATCCCAGCTACTCAGGAGGTGAGGCAAGAGTTTGGCAAGTTCAAGGTCCACATAGGTCACGTAGACCCTATCTCAAAGTGAAAAAAAACGGGGGCTGGAGAGGTAGTTGAATGAAAAAAAGTCCCTGGACTCAATCCCCAGATCCCTGGAAGGAAGGAAGGAAGGAAGGAAGGAAGGAAGGAAGGAAGGAAGGAAGAAAGGAAGGAAGGAAGGCAAGCAAAAGCAAAACTAAATTCAGCCCTCTAAGAAAGCCATAGCTGCAAAACCAAGTTTGGCCCCTGGCAAAAGGCTGTTCACAAAGGAAAATCAGGACAAAACTGAAGAAGGGAGGGGCCTTAAATACATGACTGACATCACCGGAAGGTATTTGCCAAACTTTGATGCTGCATGTAGCAAGATGTTAAGTAGCTAAAATGAAAATTATTCAAGGAAAGAACTGAATTTTCATATCTTACAGGGCTGGAGTAACTCAGTGTTGCCAAAATTATTAATCCCTTGAATTCCCTCATTAAAGTGACTTTGCCTTTCTTCTCCGCTTAGACAAAAATAAGAGGGAGCCCTTTCTGTCAGGAAAAAAACAAAACAAAACAATGGATTATGTGCTTTCAAAGTGCAAGGGTGGGATTGGCACTGGGTAGACTTTGCCACCCCGAAAGGGGGAAATGCAGAGGAAGAAAGGATAATGGGCTCCAAGCAAGCCTAGCTAGGCAAATTCCATGAGATCTTAAATGCTAAGAATAAGCTTTTTTGGTTTTCTGCTCTGCCTTCCAGGCCCACTGGAGTAGCACCCCACAGCTGGACACAGCACTGCCTACCCCAGGGCTCTCTGCTGAGGCTCCACCCATGTGTCAGTCTTTTGTGGTGGTGGGGCTGCACCACCAGAGATTCACAGGGCTACCTTTGCCTCCCCACTTCCCTGGATTGGTTCCATTCTTTTCAATTGAGGCTGAGCCCTGCACATCCTGTGCAGTCCAGCACAGGATGGTAGAGGAGGTTTTGATGATCTCTGAATTGCCTTCCTTTGTCTTGCAGAATACTGGATGTTTCCAGCTGTAGTATAGTTCTGTGGTCTTGTCCTGGAGAGCCTAGGAGGACTGTGTTCTTGCTGTGTTTGTCCCATTGTTTGTTTCCTTCAACTAGATGGCATTGTTCCTGCCCTTGCAATCCCTTCTCTAGTCCTGTTTTGTGTTGAGATGGTTGATTGAGTCTACCCAATCCTCTGCATGCAGATGTATGTGTTCAGGGCTGAACAGTTTTCTGTGTAGCCTTTAAAGCTTGAGCCATAGACAACGCAGGTTCCATTCTGCATTTCCACCAGTGTAAGTCTGAATTAGAGAGAATTACACATGACTTCCATAACTTCATTAATGCAGGAACATAAAAAAGCAATAATACTTATAAGAACTCAGGAGATTTTAGTACCATGCTTGACCCTCCTAATTCACAGATATACAATGTATAGCCATCTCAGAAAATAAAAGCTTCATATTTTAAATTATGAGCCTCTGGTTTTTTTTATACCTTGGAAATCATATAATCGAGAAGTCTTAAAATCTCTTCATATGCGTACCTGAGTGAAATAAAAGCTTCAGAATGCTTACTTAAAAATTAATATTTAGATAAGAAATAAATTCACAGTTTAGCTTAGAATTCAATAGCTGGAATGTTTTGTACAAAAAAAAAATCTTCAGATCTAGTTGACTGTAACATCTTCAGCTTCTACATGTGCAGCTATAGCCAACTACAGATACTCTGCATGCAGATGTATGTGCTACTGTCTATCATAATTCTCTTAGACATATAGGATAACAACTGCTTATACAACATTTACATTCTATTAAGTATTATATGTAACCTAAAGATGATTAAAGTACACAGAGTTGTTCACGGGCTATATGCAAATAATATACCATTCTATATAAGGGACTTGAGCATCCTTATATATTAATATGTACAGGGGAGTAGCCCTTGGAACCAAATAATTCCCCTAAGGATACTGAAGGAGGACTATATAGGCATTAGATGTTAAAGAAATGAAAATAAATCATAAAATTGCATGCGTGCATTTGTGTGTGTTTAGCATCCTCTGTAGAGATGGCTAAATCTATATCTGTATATGTTTTTTACTCTGGTATCTTCAGTGTTTTGGAATTATATGATTAATATAATTAGTGATTTTTTTCTTCCAAGAACAGGTCAGAAATAGAATATTCAAGAAAGGGGATCATGTCACTTCAATGTGAAATTGACAAACCATAGGGAAAGATGGTGGTCTGAAGTTGTCTGTATTTAAAGGACAAGGAAATGAACTCTATTCATATGGAAACAACTGGACACTACAGAGAAAACAAGGTTGGAGTTTCCAGTAACCACTTTTAGTGAGTCTCCATCTAAGCACAACAAATCCTCATTCTTAATTTTTTAAATTTTGATTCACACTTTATAATGTGCATATTTCTGGAGTAGAATTTGATGTTCTAATGCATATTGATTAAATAAAGGTAGTTAGCATAGCCATCACCTCCTGAGCTTGTCATTTCTGACATTCCACAGCATGACAGCGTGACTCCAGTCAGCCATCAGGTATTTTACATTTCAGAATTAGCTAGAAGAGTGGCTTTTGAATGTTCTCACCACAGAGAAATGAATAGTGCCCTGTTCTCTCCGATTTCACTTTCTTCACATGTTCTTTTTTGATTCCTGTGCCTGTTTTCCCATGTCACTCTTATCACTCTCCTGGCAGAGTACTGATCACACCGCATTATGCTTAGTTTTTGATAACTGCATTTCCTTTTTTGTTTGCTTGTCTGTTTTTCAGTGCTGGGGAGGGAGCCCAGGGCCTCTCACATGCTGGACAAGTGTTCTACCACAGCTACTCCAGCCCTCTTTTAACTATATTTCTGACTGAAGTATGAAGCTCTTGATGGAATTATGTCCTATCCATCTCTGTAGTTTTCTCTGTGGATATTTACAGGCACTCAAAAATATTTACCATATGCATGAACAAAAATTACACTTGCAAAATATAAAATATTGGGATAAGATGATACACAATCTTAACAGTATTTTTGAAGAAGAAAAATTTTTTGTTAAAAATAAAATCTCAGGTCATGCAGAAATTAGTCCATCCTACATCAATTCTAAGGTATACTTGGGATCTTCAAGTCAGAAATATAAAATGTGATAAGAAGGTAGGCAGTTCCTGTTACAATGGATATTACAGAAAACTTGAAAAGAACACATGACAGCAAAGGTTGTTCACTGACCACTGCCAATTAACAATTAAAGTAGCAAAGCAAATTAAAAACCAATGAAAAGACCACTCTTTCACTCATTCAATCATAACCCTTGTGACAGTGTCAGAAACGTGTATATCTGAATCCCTGCTGCAACAGTGACGTATTTTAGAGCTTAAGTGAGTTATTACACACTCTAAAATTTGGTTCTTTATTCATAAAATCAGACTAAAATAAGAAGTTATGTAGGACTTTTAAGAGTACTTAATGAGGAGATACACATAAAATGCTTAAAATTGTGTCTGAAAAGCAGAAAACACCTAATCTAACATTAACATTGATATTGTGATTATTTTTATTGTTTATGGAAGAATTGAATATTCAAATAACTAAAATGTAAATAAAGAATTTTAACTATTTATAGTCTAGAAAACTTCTGCTTCATTTGTGATTTTCTGAGACCAAAGTAGAGAGAAAGTAGTAGTATCAAAATATTTAGATTTTATTCCTGATATTTGTGCCAGAATAAGTAAATTACTGAACAGCAAATATGATAGGCCAGATCTTCTAAATGATAGAAATGGCCTTTTTCTGAGAGTCACTCTAGCATTCATTCACAGGATAAGCTTATATTCATAAGCTTAATGAACGTTAAAGTACTGTCATTTAGCCCAGGTGTGCAGAATTGATCTATGCTACCAGATGGTTAAAAGAGCAGGCTATAAAAAAGAATATTTAAGATACTCCAGTCTGTAAATATCAGAGCAGCTATAGTTCATAGAACACAGAACTGAAGATGAAAGAACTGAGTAAATAAAGAAACCCAAAGACATTCGGAAGTCTTTCCTAGAGTATTCAGCAGACTACTAATTAAGGCATATGTGCAAGAAAAATATTCAAAGATGGGGAAAGAGCTATCTAGAAAGATTTAGAGGAAATAGTATGGAGTGCATATACAGGGTCTGGAACTATGCCTACTTAATCCAGCAATTTGTAAAACCTAGTATTTCACATAGTGCTGAGTAGATGACTTAGAAGAGTACAGCTTTATAGTGGGGATAATAAACTAGACTGAATATCCTGATTAGTAACATTTAAAAGAAAGATCAAAATAGATCAAGTGGTTTATAAATAAGGGTACTTGATAAAGGCAAGTACCTTTGCCCCTAGAATATTTTTTAGTAATAAAAATATGCAACATAAAAGGAAATTCAATTCACAATGTATAAAATTCCACAAAAAAGTACCTGACAAACAAAGGAACAGAACTATTAACCTTAATGAGAAGAAAAATAAATCAATCAAAATGCATCCAGGAGAGATCTGGCCTGGAGCGGCTGGAGTCGCCAGCTCCAGCGGGGAGTTTAGGCCCTTCAGTGCCAGTTTACAGCTTCCCTGGCAAAGAGCGACCACCTGCCACTGCCTGCGCCCCCAGGGAGGAGCTCAGGCCTGCCTGGGCTCTCAAGCCCAGTGTCTCCATCACTGAGCACAGTTCTGTGCCCCCACCCCAACTTGGTCTAGTGCCCACGTCCACACCCTGGCCCGGGGTCTAGCACCTTGCTGTATCTGATTGTCTATCAATACCAGGTTACCTCTGCCCAGAAGCATTGATCATTCCCAGCCTGGAGGTAGTGGGACAGCACCTTTCTTGGGTCATCGCTTGATCAAGCACCTCTCAAACATCAGGTGAGTTACTGGAAATCTGCAGGGACACTTTAAGTCTTTACAGGGAAATTGCAATCCCTCTGATTTGCACTACTAGAGGGGAAGATACACGAGCAACATGAGAAAACACGGGAAGAAAGTGTCCCAAACAAACCTAGATGATATATCAAGAGAACCCAAAGACAGCATGGTAGAAGGAATGACAGAAAGGGAGTTCAGAATGTTCATAATTAAAATGATCCAAGCTGGGCGCGGTGGCACATGCCTGTAATCCCAGCACTTGGGAGGCTAAGGCAGGAGAATAGCGAGTTCAAAGCCAGCCTCAGTAACTTAGCGAGGCCCTAAGCAACTCAGTGAGACCCTGTCTCTAAATAAAATACAAAAACATAGGGCTGGGGATGTGGCTCAGTGGTGGAGTGCCTCTGAGTTCAATCCTCA
>JAJEJO010004823.1:285869-416956 GCA_020662805.1 Glaucomys volans
GGGAAAAGGGTACACTCATACATTGCTTGTGGGAGTGCAAGTTGGTGTAGCCACTCTGGAAAGCAGCATGGAGATTCCTTAGAAAACTTGGAATGGATCTCCCATTTGACCCAGCTATCCCACTCCTTGGCCTATACCCAAAGGACTTAAAATCAGATTACTACAGCCAGTGATGCAGCCACATCTATGTTCATAGCTGCTCAATTCACAGTAGCTAGATTGTGGAACCAACCTAGATGCCCTTCAATAGATGAATGGATAAAGAAACTGTGGTATATATACACAATGGAATATTATTCAGCCACAAAGAAGAATAAAATTATGGCATTTGTAGGTAAATGAATGATGTTGGAGACTATTAGGCTAAGTGAGATTAGCCAATCCCAAAAATCCAAAGGCCAAATGGTCTCTCTGATAAGTGAATGATGATGCATAATGTGGGGGGGGAAGGATGGCAAGAATGGAGGAAGGATAGATAGCATAGAGGGAAGGGAGGGGTGGGGTTGGGGTTGGGGGTTAGGAATAATAACAGAATGTGACAGACATCATTGCTGTGTATACATGTATGAATGCACAGATGGTGTGACTCTACTTTGTGTACAACCAGAAAAACAATAGCTGTACTCCATTTGTGTTCAATGAATCAAAAATTAAATAATAAATAAAAAACAAAAGAAAACAAAAATAACATTCCTGATTCCAAAATAAAAAAAAATGGATCCAGAACTAACACAGATGTTAGAGGGAGCAAAAATGTTATGACAACTAATATGATTGCATTCCATATTTCAGAAATTCAAGTCCATACATGGAGTATATTAAAAACTACCAAATCACACTTCTAGATATGAAAACTTTAACATCTGAAATGCAATATGTGTCTATAGGATTAATGAAGCTTTAGACTTTACAGAAGAAAGGATTAGTGAACTTTCATGATTGTGGAATCTATCCAAAAGCACAAAAAAAAGTAAAAGTATGAAAAGAAAATCAGTGAACTTTGCCACAATTTCGACAGGCTTAATGTACCTGAACTTGGCTGGCCTGAAGAAGAAGACAAAGAAATTGGGGGGGGGACGACATTTGAAAAAATAATTACATTTCATTTTCTAATTCTTATGAAATTTATAAACCCTTCTAAGAATCTCAAGAAACCACATGCCTAGAAATATCAAGAAAACTAAAACAGGGCTTATTGCACATTTTTCCAATCCAATAATAAAGAAAAGTGATTAAGTAATCACAGGGAAAAAAGACATATACTGTTGAACAAAGATAAATAGGAAAGCAGATTTCTTAGACAACAGAAGTGAGGAGAAACTTATTGAAACTGCCAAAAATAAGCAGCAACAAAAAACCTAAATCCCGAAGTGTGTAAAGAATAAAAACATCTTTCAAAAATTAAGATGAAATAAAGACATCTTCAGAATAAAAGTTGAAACAATTTATCACTAGGAAAAAAACATCTTCAAGCAATGTTACAAAAATCCTGAATGTAGGAGGAATATCACAGTAGATGGAAGTTATATTCTATGAAAATAAGTAAAGAAATGGTGACAAGCATAAACATAATTTGTATAACTTTTTCCCTGTTACTTAAAGGACTTAAAATATAATTGATGTGTTAAATAAAATTAACACAGTGTGAGACTTACGCCATTGATAGAGGTAAATTCATAACTAAAATAGTTCCATGATTTGGAAGAGAGAAATGGAAAGGAAATATTGCAAAAACTTTATACTATGCATGAAGTGATAGATCAGTTGATAAGTTACAGAGATATGCAATAAACTCCACAGCAAATTAGAGTAACAGCAAAGATGTACCCAATAACCCAAAACAAGAAACAAATGTTGCTATAAATTAAAATACGTTTAATAAAACTCAAAAAGAGAAAAAACAGGAATATACAACTAACAAAACCAATAAAAAGCAAATAGCAACATTACTTAACCATTGAATGTAAATGGAAAAAACATCCCAACTAAAAAGGCATGATTTGTCAGACTGAATGAAAAAGTAAAATTTGACTGTAGTCTGTCCAAAGGAGACTCACTTTCAAAATAAAGACCCATACAGATTAAAGATATGTCCTCATTAGCTATCATAAAAAAAATCTGTAATGACTATATTTATATGGTACTAAGTAGAATTTCAACAAGAGTTCATTACATCATGATAAAATCATAAATTCAAGGAAGAGTACACAGAAAGTAAACCTTTTTGCACCTGACGACAGAGCTTCAAAATGCATCAGGTGAACAAAGCATTTGAAATGCAAGGAAATATAAATAACCATATTTATAGTACAGTGTTTTAATACTTCCTTTTTAATAATTGCCACCTCTATCAAAAATAGTCAAACAAAAATAAGTAGACAGAAAATCAGAAAGGATATAGAAGACTTAAGCAACACTCTTAATCATCTTGAATTAATTGTAACTTACAGAACATTCTTCTCTAAAATGGAACAGTGCACACCTGTTAAAATACACGTGGAGCACTTCAAAACAGATTATAATCTAGTCCATAAAATTGATCTCAACAAATTTAAGAGGTTGCAAGTCATACTAAATCAATCAAGATGGGATTTAATTAGAAATTACTAACAGAAAGAGCTCTGGAAATTTTCCAAATATTAGAAACTAATCCATAAATTGAATACAAATGCAGAAAGATATTTAGAAATGATTTTGAACAGAACCTAAAACAAAATATCAAAATGTTCAGGGAGGTTACCAAATGATCTCACATATTAATGGCAAAAAAAAGCTTTATATTAGAAAAGAATAAAGTTTTCAAATCAATATCTCAGCTTTCACCCTGAAAAATCAGAAAAGGGGAAGCAAATTTAACATAAAATAAGAAGATAATAAATAACAAATATCAGACCAGAAATCACTGAAAGAAAATTTGAAATGAATGACAAACACAAAAACTGGTCCTTAATGTCATTAATGACTAGGAAACTGCAAGTTAAAAACCACAGTGAGATGCCAATTCATGCTTATTAGAATGTCTAAAATCTTAAAAAAAACTGATCATAACAAGTGTTGGCTGCAAGTGGTGGAGCAACTAGAACACTCACATGCTTCTAGAGGGAATGTGAAATTTGTAAAATTTCCTAGCAACTTTGATAATAGTTTGGCAGTTTCTTAAAAACTTAAGCATAAACCTATTATATGATCCATCTGCTTTACTCTTAAATATATTTATGTGGTACTGAGGATTGAACCCAGAGCATCACACATTGGGCAAGTGCTGCTCCACTGAGCTATAACCCCAGTCCGGAAAGCTTATTTTCATGGAAACAGTTGTGCACAAATTTTCACAGCAAGTGGCTTTATTTGTAGTTAACAAATGAGAACTACTTAAATACATACCAAGAGACAGTAGTATAAACAAGTTGTGCTACATTCAATAAGGAATACCTCTCAGGAATAAAAGGAAATTATTAATGTTATGGAATGCCTAAATCTCAAATAATTATGCCAAGTGAAAAAATCAGATATAAAACCAGTACATACTGTATGACTGTATTTGTATAAAATTCTAGTTGTTGCAAACTAATCTATAGTGACAGAAAACATTTGTTTCTTAGGAACAGAAGGAGGTATATGGAAAAGAACACAAAGTATTACTGAGGTTCAAAAGAAAGTTTTGCGGGTGAGGGATACGTTATTTCGATTTTATTAATGGTTTCATGAGTGCATCAAATTGTACACTTTGTATAAGGGCAATTTATTGCACATCAACTATATTGCAGCAAATTTAGTAATAAATGCGAAAGATTATATAATACTTAACCTCTTAACCTCTCTGCTTCAGTCTCCTATGTGTAAAATGGACATAATATTAGATCTGTCTTTCACAGCATAGTAAGCAATATATATTACTCATAATTATTCATATTGGCCACTTGATAATACTCTCTTCTAACTTTAGGGTCTAAGTATTTCTTTTCTAAATAAAGGAGAATATGGGAACACCTGGGTTTGTGAAATATGGGTTTGTGAAAAAAATGTGATAGATGAGTGGTTATAGGAATAAATTAGGAACAAATCCACAACTAGGATCCTGTTGTGGGGAGAGGGGACAGTGGAGAGTACTGGGGAGTGAAATTGATCAAACTGTGTTTTTCTGTGTGTGCTAGTATGCCACAACAAAATTCACCATTCTGTATCATTGAGATTCATCTATTAAAAAGAGGAAAAAAGAAAAAGAAATCTATTGGACCTGAGACTTACTGGTTGGTCAAGAGAATGGAGCCATCCTCCCACTGCCAGGATCCATTTGTTGGAATTTGCGTTAGTCCCATCCAATGATATGACTTCACCAATTTGAAGAAATCCTGTTTGAAACAACAAAGTGCAAATAAAATCAATGCTCAGAATTAATTTCAAGACCATAATCATTTAATCATTTCTTCTCATACTTGAGGGAAAATGTATTTTGTTCCCTAACTAGCATAATTCCAATTTAAGCAAGACATACATAATATCAGAGGTTTCTGTGTTTTTTTAATTTTAAGGCAGAAAGGTTCCAAGTGGGTATTAGAATATCTGTTTTAGTGCATCTTTTATATTCTAGGCTCACAAATCATTTCATGCATTAAGATTAAATATAATAAATACAAGGGGGGATTAAAACAAATACTTAACCTGTTCCACTCTACTGTATATCTTCAAAAGGCTGGAATTTTGAGACATACAAGAAGCTTGGCTCTGGTACCAGTTTTTGCTCTCATTAAAAAATTGGTAGCAGTGGTTTCTATAACATAACCAATTTTTAGGACATGGGCCACAGTAACCTTCTAGAAAGAGAATATATTATTAATTCTATACATATCTAGACAAATGTAGCAGATTACATCTAAAAAAAGTCAAATGCCTTTCTCATTCCAACTCCAAAGTTTGCAAATAGTCAAACCAAAGTAATTCTACACATTCATAGAAAGGGTGATGCACAACATAAGAATTTTCTACTCTTCATAAGTACTCCATTGTTTCAACAAAATAAAGCTACAGTGAAATATAGACAAAAATCAGCTACTTCCTTCCCCACTTTAAATGCCTTTGGATATATAATATACTCTAGTATATACAGATGTATTCAATTTATTCTTCAAAATATTTTTTAAAATTCACTTACCATTTGAAGGAATCGGAACTTCTTGGTTGACAAATGCTATGAAAATAATCATAATTATTTTAAAAATTGGTACTCAACAATTTATAGTTCAATAAAAAATAATTGGTAAATTCTAGACTAACAGCAAAAACACATTGAGAATACTTATTCAGTATTACTAGCTTATGTTTCTGTGCTTCTGAATACAAATCAAAGTAATGCATTACAATTGTTTGATAGACAACATTCCAATCTTTTTTTCTGTTATGACTTACAGTTTACGAATATGACTGTCCATATGGCCACCATAACAACGAAACGTATTGCCATCCCAATGGCAATGAAACGACCAAGAAAAAATGGAGTTGCTGTCAAAGAAAATAGAAAGATCAGAAGAGAAAGGAAGGGTGAAGGACACAGGTACCTTTGTGTTTAGTATTAATGGTATTGTGCTTTTAATGAATTTTAATATGTTTTTTCTGCTTTTTCTCAGAAGAGGTAGTATAAGGACTTTGTAAATGATCAAGAAACAAGAGCATAAAAATGTAATATTCCCTCCCAATAATTCTTTACAAGTTCTCTAGTCATCTTTTAGTGTAAATCACACTACTTTTATTTTCTATGAGAATATGATAATAAATACAGTTCTTTCAACCATGTATTAAAAATATATTTTAATGTATTTCTTTCAACCATGTATTTTCAAGCCATGCTTTATAAATATATGTATTTAAGAAATTGTGTAAAATATTCTTTTTTACACTTATTACAATATTCTAATGATTATACCATATCATGACTTATAAAGATGCCTAAGTTGTAAAACAGTTGCGTTACATTTTATTGCTATCTGAACAAAATCTAATTATTGACTTTTAATTTTTTCCAATGGATAAGTTGTTAGTTTTTGCTTTTAGAAATAATGATACATTTCATTTACACCTGTGTATATTTTTTAGTTCTCTAGAAGAAATTCCTGCTATGGTAATTATTGAGTCAAAGGGTGTGTGTATGTTACATTTCTGTAATGATGGAAAATTTCAATTCAAAAGATTATACCAATTTACATAATAACAAAAATAAATGTAAAAACCTATTTATACTTCATTCCTGTTTCATTGACATCTTCCTCAGTAGTGAATGTTATTCACGTTTTAATATATACATTAGATAGAGAATATTTTTATATTTATATTTTAATTTTATATTTTCTCTTGTGAATAAGGTTGAACATTTCTTATTTCTCTGAGACTTTTCTTGTTTCTATAAAGTCACTGCTTATTCTTTACTTCCTAGGTTGGGAATATGATATTTCTTGATATATGCTTTGCAAATGGTTCAGATATTATTTCTCTTTTAACTTTCTTTATAATAACTTTGACAAGCTGAAATGGTTATTTTTTTCTCTGGATGACTTCCCTTTATGACATTTTTTAAAATAAGAATAAAATGTCTTTATTATTCTGAGTTTATAAAACTAATTACATCCAAGTTCCATCATAATGGTATATGGTTTCTATTTTTATTTGGTTCATTTGACATCTGTGTGTGTGTGTGCGTGTGTGTGTGTGTGTGTGTGTGTGTGCATATGTGTGTGTGTAAATTATATTTGGTAAAAACTCAAATTTGTAGGAGGTTTTTTCTTGCCAGATGTGTACTGAATTTTTCTAGCCCTAATTATTGAATAAATTAATGCTCCTTCACTGATGTGAAATGCCACTGTTAGCATACAATCTATCCCAACATGTGCTTGCATTTATTCCTATATGTTCTAATCAGTCTGCTCACATATGTACAATTTATCTACGTTTATGAAATGCTTGAATACTTAATAGCATCTACAATATTATAGTACATTTCTTTTTCAGACTATTTGCCTATTATTATAATTTATTCTTGCCTTTTAAACTTTAAAATGAGTTTTTAAAGAACATGACACTTCTAAAATACAGTGCATTTGTCCTTCAATACAATCACATTAAATGTGCAGATGTAAAGAGATAATTTATGTCTGCAAAAATGTTTTTTATCCTTGAATACTTTATATTTGATATTAATCAGAAGAAATTTTAATTAGCAAATTTATTTCTAGGATTGTTAGTAAAAACTTTATTTCTACGTTTTTTCCTAATTTTGGGTCATAGCATATGACCAGAACAGTTTCCTTGTATTTATAGTTAGGAAGACAATTGACTTTCAAATATTAACTTTCAATCCAATCTTAATATCAGCTTTTAACTGTTTTGATATTTAAGTCCTGTACATTTATGAGTTTTAAAATATTTTAAATCACATATTTTGTAATTACATTAATTTTGCCTTTTCATTCTGGTTTTATAGAAATTTCTTTTTCTTTTCTTGCTTTGTCCCTTAGAAACAGCAAAACAATATATAATAAGCAACAGTAGTAATAGTAAAAACATTCTTTTTCTAACTATAATGAAAATGCATTTAACATTAAGTGTAATGATTTATATTTATAATATATACATGTGTATGTGTATATCAAGAGCAGTATTTATATTTTTGAGATTTTTCAAATTAAGTTCTTTTCAGTTAAGAATTCATATTATTCTTGCTTTTATTTCTTGGAGTCATGTTAAGGAAGTCTGGTCCTAAGCCAACAGGATGAAGATTTGGGCCTACTTTTTCTTCTATTTGGTGAGGGGTCTCAGGTCTAATGCCTAATGTCTCAGGTCTTGAGCCATTTTGAGTTGAGTTTTGTACAGGGTGAGAGATAGGAATTTAATTTCAATTCACTGCATATGGATTTCCAGTTTTGCCACCATCATTTGTTGAAGAGGCTATCTTTTCTCCATTGTATGTTTTTGGCACCTTTGTCTAGTATGAGATAACTGTACTTATGTGGGTTTGTCTCTGTGTCTTCTATTCTGTGTCATTGGTCTACCTGTCTGTTTTGGTGCCAATACCATACTGTTTTAGTTACTATTGCTCTATAGTAGAGTTGACGTTCTGGTATACCCTCTGCATTATTCTTCCTGCCCAGGATTGCTTTGGCTATTCTGGGTCTTTTGTTCTTCCAGATGAATTTCATGATTGCTTTCTCTATTTCTATGAGAAATGTCCTTGGAACTTTTATTGGAATTGCATTAAACTTGTATAGCACCTTTGGAAGTATGGCTATTTTGATTATATTAATTCTGCCTATCCAAGAACACAGGAAATCTTTCCATCTTCTAAGGTCTTCCTCAATTTCTTTCTTTAATGTTCTGTAGTTTTCATTGTAGAGGTCTTTTGCCCCTTTTGTTAGATTGATTTCCAAGTATTTTATTTTATTTTTTGAGGTTATGCAAATGGAGTTGTTTTCCTCATTTCTCTTTCAGATGATTGATTGTTTATGTATATAAATGCATTAGATTTATGTATGTTTATTTTATATCCTACTATTGTGCTGAATTCATTAATTAGGTCTAGAAGTTTCCTGGTGGAGTTGTTAGGATCCTCTAAATATAGAATCATGTCATCAGCAAATAGTGACTTCCTTAACATGACCCCCAGAGCGCAAGAAATAAAAGCAAGAATCAATAAATGGGATGGATTCAAACTAAAAAGCTTTTTCTCATCAAAGGAAACAGTCAATAATGTGAAAAGAGAGCCTGCGGAGTGGGAAAAAATCTTTTCCACACACACTTCAGACAGAGCACTGACCTCCAAAATTTATGAAGAACTTAAAAAACTTTAGACTAAAAATACAAAGAACCCAATCAATAAATGGGCTAAGGAACTAGGCAGACACTTCACAGGAGAAGATATATAGGTGATCAACAAATATATGAAAAAGTGCTCATCATCTCTAATAATTAGAGAAATGCAAATTAAAACCACCCTAGGATTTCATCTAACTCCAATTAGAATGGCTATTTTCAGGGATACAAGCAATAATAAGTGTTGGTGTGGATTTAGGGAGAAAGGCACACTCATACATTGCTGGTGGAGTTGCAAATTGGTGCAGCCACTCTGGAAAGCAGTATGGAGATTCCTCAAATAACTTGGAATGGACCCACCATTTGAGCCAGCTATCCCACTACTCAGTATATACCCAAAGGACTTAAAATCAGCATACTACAGTGATGCAGCCACATCAATGTTCATAGCTGCTCAATTCACAGTAGCTAGATTGTGGAACCAACCTAGATGTCCTTCAATTGATGAAAGAAGAAAGAAACTGTGATATATATATGCACAGTGGAATATCAGCCATAAAGAAGAATAAAATTATGGCATTTGCTGGTAAATGGGTGGAGTTGGAGAATATCATGTTAAGTGAAATAAGCCAAGTCCAAAACCCCAACTGTTTTCTCTGATAAGTGGATGATGATACATAATGGAGTTGGGGGGAGGAGTGGCGGGGGGGGGAAGAGAAGAAAGGAGGAACTTTGGAAGATGTAGAAGAAAATGGGACTGGTGGGGGTGGGAGAAGGAAAGATAGTAGACTGAGACAGACACTATTACCCTATGTATATGTAAGATTACTTGAATCGTGTGAATCTACATTGTGTACAACCATAGAAATGAAAAGTTGTACCCCTCCAAAAAAAACCAAAAAACAAAAACAAAAAAACAATGTATTATATATTTCAAAACTGCTTAAAGAATAGAATTTATATGTTCTCATTACAAAAAATGTGTGTAAAGTGTTTGATATGATAGTTAGCTTGATATCATCATTCCAAAGAGTATCAACCATATCTCAAACAGGTATCAAACCATCAGAGTGTACCACATAAATATACAAAATTATTTTTTGTCAATTAAAACCAAAAATTTAAATTTAAGCAAAGAATAAAATGATATACCTTGAAAAAATAATAGAAATGTGAATAACATGATTAATACTAATTCCATCTATCAAATTGCAAATAAAGAATTCTGATAAATTGTGTTGGCAAGAATATTTTAAGTCCAGCATCTCAAATATTAAGAAGAATTTAAATTAGCATTACTCTTTAAGACAATTTAACAATAACTACCTACAAGACAGTTCGGTGCATTTATTGTTTAACCTAGCAATTGCATTTCTAGGAATTTTTCTGAATTTTTTCTCACCAAGGGTCAAAGCCATGATAATAAATTATTAAACCTACACTTGAAATAACATTGTATAGATAAATCTAAGGAAACAGACCTCTCTACCCAGGTAATCAACAGCTCTTCATTTGATGGGTACAAGGTACATTTTCATAGTAAGGAGGGTCTTCTTACTGTTCCCCTCCCATTGCTCTTACTTTCATCAATGATGGTGATATCTCAAAATTGACCCTTTGAGTTTCTTTGCTTTGAGGTAAACACTTGCTCTCTTTGAGCATTCTCTTTAAAGTGCAAATATTCTCCAAAGTTAAGGCATTAAGTTCATTAAGACATTAACACCATAGTCAGTATGAGTCTAATTCAGACAAATTTTACTCTAGCCTATGGTGGAGTGAAATAATACTATGTGAAACTGATGATGCAGTTGGTGAAAAGTGTTTGATTATTGATAAATGTCTGAAAGTAGTGATTCCATTGTGTTGTTCACTGGCCACTTGTTTTGAAGAGCCTGTTGAAAATGCAGATTTCTGGCTTTGGTAGTACTGAATCAAAATCCCTGGGTGGCTAAAATCTGTATTGAACAAGAGCTCCAGGTGATTCTGATGCATAGAAAAGTTCAAAACTAACTGATTTAAAGGTCATTGAAACTTCAAATAAAATGAGATAAAAATTAAAAATAAAAAAGAATTCACATTGATTTTTATTCAATGTATTCTTTCTGCTTTGATTTTTACATACAACTCCTTTACATTCTTATAACTAACTCAGAGTCATGTTATTTGTTAATAATTTCTTATTGTTAATATTGTAATCAAAATCTTTCAGTGAAGGTGGTCTCTTGGTTTTCCTTTTCTCTAAGCTGCCTCAAGTGCCAACATCAATAATATTTTGGAATGGAAAAAGACATTTGAGTACACATATTTTCTACTGCTCTCAGAAACATTCTATAAATAATAATCAAGTTATTGCTTCTACAATGATTAAGAACATAACTCAGATGAAGTTAAAATGTTTTTCTCTTTTTTTTTATTCCTCTTTACAGCTAGTTATTTACTAATTTCTCAAAATCTTCTGCTCAATTGTCATTATTGTGATAAATAAGCTCATCATTTTTAGGGCATGAAAAGTCCTAAACAGTATTTTCTCCTGATTTCATTATATATTTCAATAATCTATTAAAGTAAATGCCACATCTGCTTCTACATGAAGGTAAAATAAACTGAATAATTGTCACTGATTTAAGTCATATTGTTTCCATGATTCATCTCAGTACAATGAGAGAGGGCAAATGGAACACAGGACTTACATTTTTGTCTATATTTGCATGTTATTAGTGCACATCCTTGCTTTTGATGTCTTTCAGAAGTATCATGCTTTCCCACTCCAAGGTTATAATTGTAGCATTCACTCATCTCTGGAGAAAAACAGTTCAAACCAATATAAGCCACAGCCTTGCTACCACTTGAGGCACTTAAAATTGAACTCATCATCGCTGTGAATGTACTTCCCACAGACATCTTTTTAAAAGTACAACGTGAATTTACTTTTTGCTTTACATTACTTCATTATTATGATATTTATGTTTGTTATATAGATAACATGATTTTATTATTCCATAGCAAAGTATTCTTAGTAAGATCTTATATACTTTAAAAAGAATTAATTTATAATATAATGAAATCTAACATCAAAATAAACACTTTACAAAAACGACAAACGAGTCCAGAGAAAGAGACATATATTTACACTATAGATTCAGACCTACTAACTTGATAATTTTACATAGCATTTAACTTCTGCATCCCAGTTTCCTAACTTGCAAAAGAAGAAAGACAGCAGAAAGAAATCAACACAATCCATTAGAGATCTTTAAAAAATAAAGTAAAATGCGATGAATTTAGTGTCAATAATGTCAATCACAAGCAAACATTTAGTAAAGACTAGTATGTCTAATTTCCTTTATAATGCAGACTAAACAGGTAGGATGCAAAGTTCTAGGATAATGACAAAGAATCTTGCCTCTGAACAACAACAACAACAAAAAATGTGCCTTCTTTTTGAACAATTAATCATTTACTGAATCCTTAAAAGTCTTTTCTAAATGAAATGATAATACTAATTGTCTTTTTTGGAACCAGAAAGGGAACCCAGGATATCTTAACCACTGAGCCACATCTCCAGTCTTCTTATTTTTATTTTGAGACAGGGTCTCCCTGAGTTGCTTAGGGCCTTGCTAAGCTGCTGAGTTTTGCCTGGAACTTGGGATCCTTAAGCCTCCTGAGTTGCTGGGATGACAGGTATGCCCAACCACACCCAGCTTACTAATTGTCTTTATAACTAAAATTAGATGTAAATATTGTTCGTGCATATACAATTCACTGATTAAACCTGAAGAGAAGAAAGTAATTATTTTATGGATGAAATCATTACAGGTTGCAAAAATCATACTGATTATTTAACATAATGTTACCAACTGTATATAATTTATGAATTCTCAAGGCAGAATAAGATGAACTTTCAAATTATATGTTGACTTGAATATTACAGAACTCCACTAAGAAAAACATGGCATATTTTATTTCTGTATTTGTGCGGGCAGGATCACATAGAGGCTTCATTGCCCCCATCTCAAAACTAAAGAGTGGTTTGAGTAGAATTCGTTTTTCTAACTGCAATGTGATGCTATTCACTCTTTCAAGCTGGCTTCGACTGTGGATGACTCTGCTATTGAAAGACAATGAAATTGGTGGGCAGCGGGGAGGGGGACGGAAGTAAAGTTTTTGAAGGCTTGATTTAAAGTAAAATTCTGGATATCTTAAAAATACACAGAAGCAGTACTACACATTTTTGTGGAGAGTAAGTACGTACCCAGGCCGTGATGACACCTCCGATCTCGAATCAATCCCATCCTACGATGACACCAGTTGTATGTCTACTTCAGGGACTCCAAACTCAACACACAGGATTCCTGAATGAAATAAAATTGAACACTTATTTTTTTGGTTTTCTTTATATGAGATGAAATATTTTGATTGGACAAGAAAATACAGAGAAAATTCCCCTGTTGCATAGCTTCCAAAAAACAAGACAGAGAATGGAAATAATGATTCACATAAAGCCAGGTTAAATTAATATAGAACTTATTCATCGTTGTAAAGTAATGACCAATTAGTTCAAAGTGTCATAAAATATAATGGATATTGTAAGTTATCTACATTAAGATATGTAATAAAATATATCACATCACTGATATTGACTAACAACACAGTTTTCTGTTTATAGTTGCTTATTTTATTGATTTCTCTGTAAGATAAAGGAACTTATGCAAGATGTATGAATTTTTGTTGGGTGTTTTCTTATTGCATTCTAATCCAGTTTCTATTATCATTATCATCATAAACAATAAGAAGTCATTATTATCACCAATATCATTAAAAAGCACAGTGTCATATAGTAACATTTTACAGTATCTAGCAGAGCTCCCAGAAAAAAATAGCTTTTTAACAAATATGCATAGTGCTGCTATTTTTAAATTAAGATTTATGCATATTTGATCATAATATTTGGAAGAAATGAATATGACATTTCATCTTGCATGTAAAGTTGTGTATCACAGAAGGCAGGAGCCTTCCACAAGATTAGAAAACCCATGCAAGAATTCAAATTGAAAAAGCCTTCTAATCCTAAATATAATAATTTATTCTTATAGTTTTGCTTAGACAAGACTTCTTCTTTTAGAAAGCTATAATTTCTGATGCTTCAGTTAAGTATATCCTAATTACTAATTGGATACTATAAAAAGAGTGTAATTCAGAAGGGATATGCATTCCTTGCCCTCAGCAATTCTAGTCATTTAAATAATTAGAATTATCTTATAGCTCCACATTTCTTGAATGATAGTTGTTAGAAACAAACATACATGTGCACACACGTGCACATGCACACACACACACCTGATCAAGAAGGAAGATCCTGGTTCTTGTGGATAAAAGCCTTCTACAGAACTAGAAAATGTAGACATGTCCTGTGCTCCTAATTTTGAACTGACAAGAGTGATACCCAGTTCATTCTGATTCCTGAGAAAAGGTATAATAACTATTCTTCTGCTCTTATCTTCCTGTGAACATGCTACAACAAACCACAGCACTTCCTCTTTACACAGAAAACTTTGCTAATCTGGAGAAAGAAGTATGGTCACCCACTACTGGATAAAGGTTAGGTCTTAACAACATTTTAGGACTTGGAAATGATTTTTTTTAGTCATAAGAAGTAGCACAGAATTTTGAAAAACAAATGATGATATTACGCAATCTCTCTATCAAACGTGAAAACCTACAAAAAGTATGGTTGTACGAATTGCATGAACATAAGCAAAGAAAATTAAACTTCTTTGTCACTCTGTGAACAAGCTGCTATGAGTTTAAGTGAACTCAATTATGCTGCATCAAGTTGACTGAAACCAGAGAGAAATTTTTCATACACACACACAGAAACACACACAGATATGAAAATTACGCATATATGTGCAGTTAATTATGAAGCCAAAATGAATGAAAATAAATAATTCCACAATGAGCTGTTATATATCTAGCATGAATAATTATCAACTCATGGCAAAGTTATGGCATGTGTATGCTTGTGGTTGTTTCAGATGCTTCTCTGTTCTTTTCTCCTTTTCTTTCTAGACCTAACTCATATGAATTCCTCATTATTCCTAATACTAAATCTCATGTGTGAATAGCAACAAAATTAACTGCCTTAGTGTTCTAATTTTGGCCTTATAAATTCTATTTCACTGAAAAAATGATAAACTATCACAGTTAAAAGGAAAGAGACTTGACAACTAAATATAATGCTATAATTTGATTGGAATGATGGAACAATGAGCAGTGCGTTATATTACAAAGTAGGAAATTTGGATAAAACATGTTTTTAATACTTATATAACAAATACAGGAGTCATCAGTTGTGACAAATTACCATACAAATATAAAATATTAGTAATAAGGAAAATCAGATATGTTTACATGAAACTCTGTAGTATCTTTGCAATTTTTCTCTAAATTTAAGTCTATACTAAAATACAGAACTTATTTTTAAAATAAGTATTTGAAATTTCTTTAGAAAAAAAATACACCTGAGGCAGAAGAAGAAACAATAGAAAGAAGAACAGAAGAAGAAAATAGAAAACACACACACACACACACACACACACACATACAAACACACACAGAAGCGGCTAGGAAACCAGGGTCATTCACATTAATTTTCACTGACCTAAGTACTCATGAAAACAGAACTTCCATCCCAAAATCCAGTCATTCCATAAGTAAGGAATAATTATTAGGCAATAATCCAATAATCTTCAGCTAATAGAACAATTAGAGACTGTAACTATACTATGTATGAAATATATGACAGAAAATTACTATAGGCAAAAATTGATTTTGCAAAAGTTTAATAAAATGGAAAACTCACTAGCAAGACCTTTTATGCCTCCTCAATTGTCACCTCTCAAAAAATATGACTCATTGATTCCCAAGTATTTCTTTTTGAGGCTATTGTGAATGGGATACTTTTCCTAACTTCTGTTTCATCTGCTTCATCATTGGTGTGTAGGATATAATTGATTTATGGCTGTTAATTTTATACCCTGCTACTTTGCTGAATTCATTTATGAGTTCAAAAAGTTCTCCGGTGGAGTCTTTTGGGTCTTCTAAATACAGAACCATGTCTTGGGCAAATAGGGATAGTTTGAGTCCTTCTTTTCCTATTTGGATCCCTTTAATTTCCTTTTGCCTAATTGCTCTGGGTAGTGTTTCAGGGACTATGTTGAATAGCAATGGAATATTTTTAGAAGTTTTGGTTTTTCTCCATTGACAATGGTGTTTGCCATGGGTTTAGTATATATAGCTTTTACAATGTTGAGGTATGTTCCTTCCATCCTTTTTCTAGTGTTTTGAATGTGACTGGATGTTGTATTTTGTCATATGCTTTTTCTGCATCTATTGATATAATTATGTGATTCTTGTCTTTAAGCCTATTGATGCGGTGAATTACTTTTATTTTTTTCTGTATGTTGAATTAACATTGCACATCTGGGATTAACACTTGGTCATGGTGCACTTTTTAATATGTTTTATTTTAATTTGTCAGTATTTTATTAAGAATGTTTGCATTTATGTTCATCAGAAATATCGGTCTAACGTATTCTTTCCTCAATATCTCTTTATCTGGTTTGGGTGTCAGGATGATACTAGCTTCATAGAATGAGTTTGGAAGGATTCCCTCCTTTTCTGTTTCATGGAATTATTTTGCAGAGTATTGGTGTTAGTTCTTCTTTGAAGATCCAGTAGAAGCACTCAGTTGAGAATCCATCTGGTCCTTGGCTTTTCTTTGTCCATAGGCTTTTGATGGTATCTTCAATTTCATTACTTGAAATTGGTCTGTTCAAATTTTCTATGTCCTCCTGATTCAATTTAGGTAGTTCACATGTCTCCAGAAAGTTCTCAGTGTCTTCAAGATTTTCAATTTTATTGGAGTATAATTAAAGTAGTTTCTGATTATCATCTATTTCAGGAGTGTCCAGTGTTGATGTTTTCTTTTTCAGCAGACTTTAGTAATTTGAGTTTTATCCTTTGTTTTTGTTTTTTGTTTTGTTTTGTTTTGTTTTTTGGTTAGCTTGGCTAAGTTTTTATCAATTTAATTTATTTTTTCAAAGAACCAACTTTTCATCTCAGTGATTTTTTTGAAAATTTTTGTTTTAATTTCATTGATTTGGGCTCTGATTTTTGATTATTTCCTCTCTTCTACTGCTTTTGGTGTTGACTTGTTTTTCTTTTTCTAGGGCTTTGAGAGGTACTGTTTGGTTATTTATTTGTTGACTTTCTATTTTAAAATGAATGAGCTCATGCAATGAGCTTTCCTCTTAAATCTGCCTGTCCAAGAGTGTCCGAGAGATTTGGATATGTTGGGTTGCTATTCTCATTTACATCTCAGTAATTTTTTATTTCACCCCTGATTTCTTCTGCTCTCCACTGGTCATTCAATAGCATATTATTTAGTCTCCAGGTGTTAGAGTATCTTCTATTTTTTATTTTATCTTTATTTTCTAATTTTATTTCATTATGATCTGATAAATGCAAGATATTATCTCTATTTTTTTGTATTTGCTAAGAGTTGCTTTGTGGCCTAACATATGGTCTATTTTAAAAAATGATCCATGTTCTACTGAGAAGAAAGTGAATTCAGTAATTGATGGATGAAATAGTCTATGTATATCTGTTAACTCTAAATTATTAATTGTATTTTTTAGTACTGTTGCTTCTTTATTTAGTTTTTGTTTGGAAGAAAGATCCAGTGATGAGAGGGGTGTGTTCACTCCTGTACACCAATGATGAATCAACTGACAGAGAAAATAGGAAAACTATCCCATTCATAATAATCTCAAAAAAAAAAAGAAAAAAACCTTGGGAATCAATTTCACACAAAGAGGTGAAAAACCTCTACAATGAAAACTACAGAACACTAAAAAAAGAAAGGAATTGAAGAAGATCTTAGAAGATGGAAAGATCTCCCACATTAATTAATTAATTAATTAATTAATTAATTAATATTGTCAAAATGGCCATAGAACCAAAAGCACTATGCAGATTAATGCAATTCCTATTAAAATCTCAATGGCATTCTTCATAGAAGTATAAAAAGTAATCATGAAATTCATTTGGAAAAATAAGAGACCCAGAATGGCCAAAGCAATTCTTAGAAAGAAAAATGAAGCAGGAAGCATCACAATACCAGACCTTAAATTATACTATGGTGCTTTAGTAACAAAAATAGCATGGATTGGTATCAATACTGACTTAAAGACCAATGGAACAGAATAGAAGACACAGAGAAATTCACATAAATACAGTTAATCTCATACTAGACAAAGGTACCATAAACATATATTGGAGAAAAGATAGTCTCTTCAACAAATGGTGCTGGGAAAACTGGAAATCCATATGTAGTAGATTGAAGTTGAACCCCTATATCTCACCCTGCACAAAACTCAACTCAAAGTGGATCAAGGACCTAGGTGTTAGACCAGAGACCTGTGCCTATTAGAAGAAAGTGTAGGCCCAACATGCCAACATGTTGGCTTAGGAACTGACTTTCTCAACAAGCTTTCTAAAGCACAAGAAATAAAATCAAGAATCAATAAATGGGATGCATTCAAACAAAAAAGCTTCATCACAGCAAAGGAAACACTCCAGAGTTTGAAGAGATACTACAGAATGGGAGTAAATCTTGCTTCCTATGCCTCAAATGGAGCATCAATCTCCAGGATATATAAAGAACTCAGAGAAACCCAATCAACAAATGGGCAAAAGAACTGAACAGGCACTTCAGAAGAAGAAATAGAAATGGTCAACAAAAATGTATGGAAAAGGGGATGGGGTTGTGGCTCAGTAGTAGAGTATTTGCCTAGCATATGTGAGACCCTGGGTTCAATTCTTAACACCACATATAAATAAATGAATAAAATAAAGGTCAGTCAACATCTAAAAATATATTTTTAAAAATTATGAAAAAAGTTCAATATCTCTAGCAATTAGAGAAATACAAATTAAAACTACCCTGAGATTCCATTTCACTCCAATCAGAATAACAATTATGAAGAATACAAGTAACAATATATATTGGTGAGGATGTGGAAAAAAAGGTACACTCACATATTTCTAGTGAGAGTGCAACCACTATGGAAAGCAGTATGGAGATTCTTCAGAAAACTTGGAATGGAACCATCATTTGACCCAGCTAACCAAACATACCCAAAGGACTTAAAATCAGTGTACTACAGTGATGCAGCTACATCAATGTTTATAGCAACTCAATTCTCACTATCTAAGCTATGGAACCATAGCTCACTATCTAAGCTAGGTGCCCTTTAACAGATGAATGGAGAAAGAAAATGTGGTGCATATACACAATGGAATATTACTCAGTCGCAAAAAAAGAATGACTTTATGACTTTTGCCAGTAAATGGATGGATCTGGAGAATATCATGCTAAGTGAAAGAAACTAAGTGAAAAAACCCAAGGTTGAATGTTCTCTCCGATATGCAGATGCTAACACACAACAAGAAGGACGAGGGGTAGAATAGAATTTCAATGGAGTAGACAAAGAGAAATTAAGGTAAGGGAGAAGGATAGGAATAAGAAAGACCATAGAATGAACCTGACATATCTTTCCTTTGTTCATATATGAATACAGTGAAATTCTACATCATGTGCAACCACAAGAATGTAATCCTAATTAGAATAAGTGATATTCATGTATGTATAATATGTCAAATATACTCTACAGTTTAAAAAGAACAGTCCTGTATATCTAAAAAGAACAAATAAAAAAAGAATTGAAAGGAGACAAATAAACACAATTTAGCATTAGCAGGAAGGAAAAAGATATCCAAAGAGATACTATGCACATAGTAATAATAAAAATGATGATAATAATAAATATTTTATGAATTGGTCAATACTAATAATATTGGTGATAAAACTGGTAAATTCATTAAAAAAACAATTGCTTTTGATATATATTAATAGTATATTAAAAATTTTACCTTTTACAACTATTCTCCAGAAATTAGTGTGAAAAGCATTAGAGGTCAACAAGTTAACTTTTAAAAATAATGCAGTGGATAGATCATCAATATCGAATTAGGGAAGTAAGACAGAGCTGCAGAAGAAACAAAGATAAAATAAAATTAATAATCAACGCTAAAATCTACTACTTGGTAATAACAAAGTAGACAAAACTGTGGTAAAACACATCAAGAAAAAAGGAAGTTATTAGGACTGAATTAAAATGGTCATAAATATAAATAAAGGTGATTTAGATGACAAGACACACTTTGATAATCATGTAAATAGACAAGAAAATGTATGTGAAAAGGAAAAATTGATAGAAAAATATAATTTTCCAAATTTGATCTAGGTATAAATAAAAAGCTAGAATAATTTTAATAAATTCAGTAGGTTAATTATGATCTTTCTGAATGCAAAAGCCAAATAATCTTTACAAAAGAGTAGTAACAAATTTTCAAGAGAGAGATCATTCTAACATCATATAATCTCGTCTGAGGCTGAGGATATAGCTCAGTCATAGAAGGCATGCTTTCTTATCCTATTAGACATAATGACATGTTAACACTATGCTAATTGAAACAAAGTGATCACACAAAAAAAGAAGATACGGACAAAAAAAGAAGTCATGTGCACATATGAAAAAATACACAAGGCAGCATTTTAGATACAGCAGGAAATGGGATCCTATTCAATTCATGCTGGGACATTTTAAACCAATATAAAACCACAAAACTAGATTTCTACCAATACACATTACATGCAGAAATTAGCAACTTAAATCTACAGCCCTGGTGTACATAAAAATAGGGAAATGTGAATTGATGCCAATTGATAAGATTGGTTAACCATGCATCTGAATTAAATGAAGTTGTTCAAAATACTGAAATAATACAAAAGATTAAAGTAAGATAAAATAATAAACATAAAATTTTTGAGAAAAAGTGGTTAATCTCAAAACTCAAAGATATGCTAAGAAAGGAAAACAACAATTGTGATATATCAAAGTTGGAACAATAAACATATTTATTCAACACATTTTGAATGACTATTATTTACTTGGCATCAAGAATGTTGAAGTAAACAATCTAGACAAAATTTCCTGCTCTAGCGAAGTTTAGGTTTTAGTTTAGGTGACAGAAAATAAAGTACAGAACTTTATACAATAAAGTTGAAGAACAATAAAGTTGAAGAATAAGAAAGATAAACGAACGTAAAACAAGTTGAAGAAAAAAAGAAAAATGCAATTTCCTGACATTCTTATACCATTTTTTTTTTCAACTAATTCACATTTTCCTTTTTACTATCGATTCTGGTAAAAATTAATCAAGATGGAGGAAACAGTGACTGGCATTTTCTTATCATGTTTTCACAAATGTTTGGTTTAAAAAAGGAAAGGAATAAATGTTTAAATGTGGAATTTTTTGTGAGGAAACCTAAATGACCACACTTAACTGAAGAGTTATTTTTATATTTGTGGCTTTAATTATCTCTTAAAATCAACATTCAGAAAAAGAGGACTGGGGATATGTCTCAGTTGGTAGAATGCTTGTCTCACAAGCGCAAGGCCCTGGGTTCAATCCCCAGCACCACAAAGAAAAAGAAAAGAGAAAAAGAGACAGAATAGAAACAGAAATGTCTGACCCATTTCTTAAAGAGCCTGACAACCTGAAGGGAAATTATAAAATATACCTCCAAAAGAAAGTTCGTGAAATAAATACCAAGATGAAGCTGTGCAGAAGGACTCATACATGAGTCTCTAAACAAAATTGATAGAAGAATGGAAAGGTTTCTTAAAGAGGAAAACTAAGGTGAGTACTGAAAGTTGAGTTACATAAAATACATATTATCAGCCGGGCAAGGTGGCGCACGCCTGTAATCCCAGCAACTCGGGAGGCTGAGGCAGGAGGATCGTGAGTTCAAAGCCCAGCCTCAGCAACTCAGTGAGACCCTGTCTCTAAATAAAATAAAAAATAGGGCTGGGGATCTGGCTCAGTGGCCAAGTGCACCTGAGTTCGATCCCCGGTTCCAAAAAAAAAAAAGAAAAAGTACATATTACTTGGGGGAAAAAAAAAAAAGCTCAGCTCAGAGAAACTCCAGTCTGTTTCTCAGGGCTGAGTATACACTCACTCTGAAACTGTCATCATGGATTTTCTAAGTATTACTATTGTTTATGATACATGGAATAGCAAAACGTATTACAAAGCTTTTATAAATGGAATAAACCCAACAAAAATGAATTTATGCAGAAATAAAAATTTGAGTAGAAACATACATACACGTATGGGCTTTATGTGGACGTGTTTATTTGATCTCTTACAACTCTTGCAGAAGAAAAGTTACAATGCTTTGCAAACAGCTTGAGTTCAAACTACTTGGGAATAATCACCAATCACCACTACAACAAACCATTTAGAAATGTCTTTTCTTGGTTGAGAATGATTACCAAGACCCAATCGAACAGTCTTCTTGGACACTAAACTTCTGGCTGGCTTAAATGACTTAGGGTGTATAAAGACCTTCCTGTGTACCCCAAGGGGAGGAGGTGCTGAGGCCACAGTGCAAGGTTGTGGTGAGAGATAGTGTTCTTGGTAGGGTTCTCACTTCAAGCCATGATGCTAACACTGAATGTAGTCCAAGGTGTTTCCTGGAAAGTTGCCAAGAAATGCAAACAAAATGTGCAGCTATGGCTAAGGGAAAATTTCATAATCTTGACTATTTTGTAAATGTGATGAAGCAATGAAAGACTCATCAGAAAATGACAAATTATAAAATTTCCCTGAGCAATAAAGTAAATAAAAGGCACTGAAAAATTAAAAGTTGAATCTCTGAATACCCCTGGTATATTGAGGCAGAAGTGAATCTATATAAAATATAAAACAAAAAAATAAAGAATACTTGAACGAATATTTATTCAGAGTCTGTTACGTATTCAGCAAGGTATCATGTACTGGGCAAGGGAATATAATGTCAACCAGTACATTGTAATAGGATGAACCCAAAGAGGACACTCCAAAAATATTGAATGAATACTTTGGGAGAAAAAAATACGCCACCACTATCTTCACAACTAATTTTTCACAACTAATTTTCTCTGGCACACTTACTTGGAATGGTCACTGTTTTGGCTGCATATCAGTCAACACTTTCTATAATTCTAAAATTTTAAAATTCAGAGATTTTATGAAGATGTTTTCTTTAACAAAGAAATATTTTCACTGTATATAACTTAGCCCATGATAGGACATCTAATTTTTTGTGTTTGTTTAATTGGAATCTGTATGATACAATGGAACAGAAAAGTTTTCCCCCTCCTGTGGTATTATGTTTAAATTGGTGAATAAAGAGTCATAGGTAAACAGTGACTATTTTCAAAATTGCTCTCAAGTAAATTTTTTATATGACACTTCAAAGTTTTATTAGCACCTTGGTTAATTTTCTCTGATTGCTTCTTTTCTTGTTTGCCTTTCAATTTTCCATTTCCTGCCATGTGGTAATAACATACATAAATGAAACAATGCCTTTAACAGCTTCTACATTTTGTGTTCAAGTGGATTTTTTTTGTTGTTTATTTCAGTGCTTCAAGTATCAAGGACTCCTAGAATTTTGAAAATGGCATAAAATTTGGACACTACTTGTCCCAAGTACCTAGGGAATCAGGTAAGTGACTCATTTTTTGCAGCTCTGGGTGGAATCAAGGTTTCCAAAGACACAATTTGTTTTCTCTTGTGTACCTGTGAGCAAGCCCTCAAATTATATTGACTTATTTTCCCCTTTACTTGTCCCCACTAAATTCATTTGTGCATCGAGAAACAACAACAAAATCCATGTGACTTAGGTCTACAACTCTTACACTACCCTCCTGGTGAGAATGAGAATAAGTTCTAAAGGTTTGCAATACTGCTTCTGGGGTTTTGGGCAAATGGCCCTTGAATGTTCCTATAGCATATTTAGTTCTTTTCCCCATTATTTCACATAAAATTAGCAACACCAAAGCTCAATAAAAATAAACAAATAATAAGAAATTTCTGATCTTTTAAATTTTGATTCAGTGTACACAAATGTGGTACAATTTTCGTTTCTCTGGTTTTACACGAAATAGAGTCACACCATTTGTGTAATCATACATGTACAAAGGGTAATGATGTTTGTCTCATTCTATTATTTTTCCATCCCCCTGCCCCCTTCCCACCCCTCATTTTCCTCTATAAAATCCATCCTTCCTTCATTCTTGCCTCCCCCTAACCCCATCATGGATCATCATCCACTTGTCAGAGAAACCTTTGGCCTTTGGTTTTTTGGGATTGGCTTATTTCACTTAACATGATATTCTCCAACTCCATCCATTTACCTGCAAATGCCATAATTTTAGTCTTCTTTATGGCTATTATTCTATTGTGTATATATACCACAGTTTCTTTATCCATTTATCTATTGAAGGGTAGCTAGGTTGGTTCCACAATCTAGCTATTGTGAATTGAGCTGCTATTGACATTGATGTGGCTATGTCACTGTGGTATGCTAATTTTAAGTCCTTTGGGTATAGGCCAAGGAGTGGGAAAGCTGGGTGAAATGGTGGTTCCATTTCAAGTTTTCTAAGGAATCTCCATACTGCTTTCCAGAGTGGCTGCACCAATTTGCAACCCTACCAGCAATGTATTAGTGTACCTTTTTCCCCACATCCTTGCCAACACCTATTGTTGCTTGTATTCTTGATAATAACCATTCTAATTGGGATGAGATGAAATCTTTGGGTAGTTTTGATTTGCATTTCTCTTATTACTAGAGATGTTGAACATTTTTTCATATATCTGTTGATTGCTTATAGATCTTCTGTGAAGTGTCTGCTCATTTCCTTAGCCCATTTATTGATTGGGTTATTTGTAGTCTTGTTGTAAAGTTTTTTGAATTCTTTATAAATTCTGGAGATTAGTACTCTATCTGAAGTGCATGTGACAAAGATTTTATCCCACTCTATAGACTCTCTTCACATTTTTTATTGTTTCCTTTGTTGAGAAAAAGCTTTTTAGTTTGAATCTAACCCAATTACTGATTTCTGCTTTTATTTCTTATGCTTTGGGAGTCATGTTAAGGAAGTCTGGTCCTAAGCTGACATGATAGAAATTTGGACCTACTTTTTCTTCTATTAGGTGAAGGGTCTCTGGTCTAATTCCTAGGTCCTTGATCCATTTTGTGTTGAGTTTTGCCAGGTGAGAGATATGGGTTTAATTTCATTTTGCTGCATATGGATTTCCAGTTTTCCCAGGACCATTTGTTGAAGAGGCTATCTTTTCTCCATTGTATGTTTTTGACACCTTTGTCTAGTATGAGAAAACTGTATTTATGTGTGTTTGTCTCTGTGTCCTCTATTCTATGCCATTGGTCTACCTGTCTATTTTGGTGCTACCTGTTTTTGTTACTATTGCTCTGTAGTATAGTTGAAGGTCTGGTATTGTGAAACCCCCTGCATTACTCTTCCTGCTAAGGATTGCTTTGGCTATGCTGGGTCTCTTATTCTTCCAAATGAATTTCATGATTGCTTTCTCTATCTCTATGAGGCATATCATTGGAATTTTTTTTTTTTTTTTTTATTTTTGGGTGCTGGAGATCATTGGGTTTTTAATTGAAATTTCATTGATTTTGTATGGTGCTTTTGGTAGTATGGCAATTTTGACAATATTAATTCTGCCTATCCAAGAACTTGGGAGATCTTTCTATCTTCTAAGGTTTTCTTCAATTTCTTTCTTTAGTGTTCTGTAGTTCTCATTGTAGAGGTCTTTCACCTCTTTCACCTCACCTCTTTAGATTGATTCTCAAGGATTTTATTTTTTTGAAGCTGTTGTGAATGGGGTAGTTTTTCTAATTTCTCTTTCAGAGGACTCATCACTTATGAAGAAAAATGCATTATATTTTGAGTGTTAATTTCATATCCTGCTATTTTGCTGAATTCATTTATGAGTTCAAGAAGTTTTCTGGTGGAATTTTTGGCGCTTCTAAATATAGAATCATGTCATTAGCAAATAGGGATAGTTTGAGTTCTTCTTTTCCTATTTGTTTCCCTTTAATTTTTTTGGTCTGTCTAGTTGCTCTGGCTAGAGTTTCAAGGATGATGTTGAATAGAAGTGGTGAATTAGGGCATCCCTGCCTTGTTCCAGTTTTTAGGGGGAATGCTTTCAGTTTTTCTCCATTTAGAATGATGTTGGCTGTGGGCTTAGCATAGATAGCCTCTACAATGTTGAGGCATGTTCCTACTATCTCTATTTTTTCCAGTGTTTTGAGCATGATGCAGTGCTGTAGTTTATCAAATGCTTTTTCAGCATCTATTGAAATAATCATATGATTCTTAACTTTAAGTCTCTTGATGTGGTGAATTACATTTATTGATATCCAGATGTTGAACCAACCTTGCATCCCTGGGATGAAACCCACTTGAACATGGTGCACTATCTTTTTAATATGCTTTTGCATGCAATTTGCTGGAATTTTGTTAAGAATTTTTGCATATATGTTCATCAGGGATATTGGTCTGAAATTTTCTTTCCTTGATGTGCCTTTGTCTGATTTTGGTATCAGGGTGATACTAGCTTCATAGAATGAGTTGGGAAAGGTTCCCTCCTTTTCCATTTCATGGAATATTTTAAGGAGTATTGGACTGAGTTCTTTGAAGGTCTTACAGAACTCAGTTGGGAATCCATCTGGTCCTGGACTTTTCTTGGTTGGTAGGCTTTTGATGGCTTCTTCTATTTCATTGCTTGAAACTGTTAATTGTGTATGTCCTCCTGATTCATTTTGGATGGATCCTATGTCTCTAGAAACATGTCGACATCTTTGAGATTTTCTGTAGTGTCTGTCAATTATGTTTTGTATTTCAGTAGTGTCTGTCATGATATTTCCTTTTTCATCACGAATTTTAGTAATTTGAGTTTTCTCTCTCCTTCTCTTTATTAGTGTGGCTAAGGGTTTATCTATTTTGTTTACTTTTTCGAAGAACCAACTTTTTGTTTTGTCAATTTTTTGACTTGTTTCTTTTGTTTCAATTTCATTGATTTCAACTCTGATTTTATTATTTCCTGTCTTCTACTACTTTTGGTGTTGTTCTGTTCTTCATTTTCTAGGACTTTGAGCTGTAATATTAGGTTATTTATTTGTTGACTTTTTCTTTTATTGAATATGCTCCAAGCAATGAATTTTCTTCTTTAGAACTGCTTTCATAGCACACCAGAGATTTTGGTATGCTTTTTGTTGTTTTCAGTTACCTCTAAGAATTTTTTTTATCTCCTTCCTGATGTCTTCTGCTATCCATGCATCATTCAGTAGTGTATTATTTAGCCTCCAGGTGTTAGAGTAGTTTCTGTTTTTAATTTTATCATTAATTTGTAATTTCATTCCATTATGATCTGATAGAATACAAGGCAGTATCTCTATTGTTTTGTATTTGCTAAGAGTAGCTTTGTGGCATAACATATGGCCTATTTTAGAGAAGGAACCATGAGCTGCTGAGAAGGAAGTGTATTTGCTTGTTGATGGATGGAATATTCTATATATATCTGTTAAGTCTAGATTATGATTGTGTTATTGAGTTATGTGGTTTCCTTGTTCACTTTTTGTTTGAAAGATCTGTCCAATGGTGAGAAAGTGGGTTAAAGTCACCTAATATTATTGTGTTGTGGTCTATTTGCTTCCTGGATATGGTTAAACCTTTGACATATCTACTTAACTTATTTTACCTTGGCTATTTTGACCTTAATTCTGCCTATCCAACAATTTGGTAGATCTTTTCATCTTCCAAAGACATCTCCAATTTCTTTCCTCAATGTTACATAATTGTCATGGTACAGGTCTTTCACATCGTTGGTTAATTTTTTCCTCAGCATTTTTTGAGCCTATTGTGAATTTCCATCTCAGTAGATTCATTATTGGAGTATAGGAAAGCTTGTGATTTATGAATGTTGATCTTATATCCTGCTACTTCGCTGAATTTGTTTATCAGCAGTAGAAGTCTTCAAGTGGAATTTTTGAGTCTTAGAAATATAGGATCTTGTAACCTGCAAACAGATAATTTGAACTCTTCTTTTCCTATTTGTGTCTTTTTAATTTTCTTTTCTTACCTGATTGTTTTGGCTAGATTTTCAAGAAATATATCAAATAGGCAGGATGAGAGTAGACATCCTTATATTGTTCCTGATTTTAGAAGAAATGCTTTTAGCTTTTCTTCATTCAGCATGATGTTGACTTTGGGTTTATCATATATAACCTTTATGATGTTGATGTAAGTGCCTTTTATACCTTGTTTCCTTGATGCTAACATGAATAGATGTTGATGGTATAAAAAGCTTTTCTATATCTATTGAAATCATCATGTGATTTTTTTGTTTTGTCCTTGATTCTTTTTATGTGATGAATTACATTTATTGATTTGTATATGTTGAACTAAATTTGCATCCTTGGGCCCTGGGATGAAACCATCTAGTTGGTGGTGTACAATCTTCCTAATGTGTTTTTGAATACAGATTGCTAATAATTTATTGAAGATTTTTGGATCTATAGTTATCAGGGATTTTCACTTCCTTGGTTAAATTTATTCCTAGTTTTATCAGTTTTAATTTTTGGGGGAGTGGAGGGGTTGTAACTATTATGAATGGAGTTGCTTTGATGATTTTCTTCTCAGTATTCTTCTTACTGAATTTTATTTTATTTGGATCCGGGGATTGAACCCAGGGGTACTCGACCACTGAGCCACATCCCCAGCCCTATTTTTGTATTTTATTTAGAGACAGGGTCTCACTGAGTTGCTTAGCACCTCACTTTTGCTGAGGCTGGCTTTGAACTCACGATCCTCCTGCCTCAGCCTCCTGAGTCACTGGGATTACAGGTATGTGTCACTGCACTCGTCTTCTTGTTACTGATTCTTGCATATTGATTTTGCATCCTAAAACTTTACTTCAGCAGTTCTGATAAATACATGTTTTTAGATTTTGCTGAATGATTTGTTGATGGTACCACTAGTACAAAGGATACTAGAATTACCAACCTAAGGAAGAGGATGATGACCTCCAATATGGTCATAATGAGACATAAGTATGTATGTGTTTATGAATTGTACTATTTGAGAAATTTTATGTTGTTTTAATTTTATTGTGAAATCTCTGCAAGGGAAATTTTGACAATTAAAATATAAGCATTGGATATAGAAAGAAATAGTTCATTTAATTTGTGCACTGTTATCTAATTCAGAGACTTTTGGGGGCAAAACTTAGAAGTTTACATATTTTCTTATGAGAGCCACAAAGAATCATGATTATAATTAAGAAAGTAGCCTCATAAAATGTCAGGCAGATTTTTTAGATATTAATGTTTTTGTCTGGTTTTACACTACCTATTATGAAAAAAACAGAATATTCAGATTAGTATATTGGGAACATGGGATTGGGCATACCCAGTTCAGTCAGTCACTCAGCCACTTCCAAAGTCTGAGGGCCTTCCCAGCTGCCTACAAAGAGCAAATAGTCCACTTAGATCCTACATACAAAAAAATTTTAAAAGGACTCCATTTTTCTCTGAAATTAGTCCTGAAATGAGTACTGCCTACCTTTAGGGTCCCAGATAGAAAGAACATTACATTTCACACCTAAAATTCATTCATGAATTCAATCACTATCTACAATATAAACAGAAAATTTGCTAAAAGTGTTTACAATTTCAAATGATGGACAAAGAGAGAACTGAAGCAGTACAGGACGTGCTGTTCATGAGGGAGGAAGAGAGAAGCTCAAAGTAAAACTCCTCATGAAGAGTGGATGAGGAGTCAACAGAGATTGACTGTTAGGTGGAGAAAAGGTAGAAAGAGAATTCAGGAAAACAGACAAGTGAGAAGAAGAATACATACAAAGAGAAAAAAATCAAAATATAAGAATATACAATGAAACTGCAGCATTCATATATCACCGTCCTCAACAAACTGTTGCATGAAAAAGTTGGCATTCAAAAGTTTCTCAGCTCTGCCTCTGACTTCCCATGGGATTGCCTGGCCAAGACTGGCCATGGTAGACCCAGTCACTGTCCCACTGATCTGGGCCTTGGATACCCCAGGCTAGGCCACATTGCAGTCCCAAGATCTCAATGCTGCTAGAATTTGCAGAGATACCCCCAGGGATGAGCGATCCTGAGAGGAAGCAGCAAGATGGTGGCCACCAGCACTCCCAACAGGAAGGCAAACACACAGGAACCCTGACACTAGACCTCCAGGTCCTGACCAGGGTCCCCAGACATGGGCAGCTGTGCCCTGAGATGGCAAACTGCTGGCATTCTGATCCCCCAGGCCCTGACTGGAGTCCCAAGATGGATGTGACTGCATGCAACCAAACCTAATGTCCCCTTGGCAGCGGACCTCTGAGTGGTGTTTGAGTGGTAGTGGCAGCAGTAGTGGCAGATGTCCATAGCAGCAGGGAGCAAGTCAGTGACAGCTGCGGTGGGTCAGTGGTGTTGGCAGTGGGTGGGAGGGTCAGTGGCGTCAGCTGGGGCTGCAGCATCCACCAGAGACAAGATCTCCAGGCAACTCTGGGGAGAAGCAGCAGTGCTGGCAGCAGTGGTGTTGGTGGCAGCCCATAAGTGGATCTTTGAGGGTAATTCTGGTGAGGATTCAGGAAACAAAATGACTACAAAGTCTGGAACTTCTTAAGAGATTTTTTACATGGTTGTTATCAACATGATGATAGGAATGTGGATGCAAAGGCCATTCTCATGGAGTCTCAGACGGAAATGAGAAATAGCTCATTGAAAAGTGGAATAAAGTCCATCCTCGATATACAGTTGCAAAGAAATCAGCTGCATTGCATCCGTGTGATAGGACTTTGCAGAAGGCAGAACTTAAAAGTGATGAACAAGGATTTCTGGTGGAGGAAGTATCACAGCAAACACAAACAGCTGCATGGTCATCTTTGAATGCATGCAGTAAGATAAGAAAGGAAGGGGACTATTTAAAGACAGAAATTGTAATTAAAAAAGAAGCAGAGTATACAATTTAGAAAATTTGCAGACTGGCCATGTAAAGAATAAGAAATACTCAAGAGTTTGGCTGAGTAGTTACTAAAGAGACAAGCATGAATGAAAGGAAGTCAGGTGTTATTTGTGAAGACATTGGGAGAAAGACCCCAAAACATTTTAAAGATTTTGATGCCTCTCCTTTCAACACAGTTTTAATGCTCTGTGACGCTCTATAGGAGGGCAGAATTGTTTGGAAGTACTGGCCCAGAGCTGCTTTGGAACTCTGTTCCCCATATTCCAGTGCAGCACTTATTGACTGTTCCAATTTTGGCTTAAGCAATCCCAGTGTGGCTGATGCTTGTGCTCATATGGTATAAGCTATAAACCTTGGTGGCACTCAGTCTTGGCTCAAGTGATTCCAGGTGCGGTTCAGGATTTAGCTGGAAAGCAGAATGCAAGAGCAGTAAGAAGTTTTCCTAGATTTGAATGGATGCATTGGAATCCCTGGGGCTAAGGCAGAAACTGGCTGAGGGACCAGTGTTGCCATAAAGAATTTCCATTATGACAATGCTTAAGGAACCGTGGAAGTGGGGCTAGAGCCTGGACCCCAGAACTGTAGTGACCGGTAGCATGCAATGCCCGCCTGGGAGAGACACAGGCACCACTACGCAGCTATAATCCCAGAGGGCTGAGGCACAGATTGAGTCTGGCAAAGCTATAGAAGGGAAGCTGCCTGACATGTTAGAGGCCCCAACTCCCCTGTGTGTCCAGAAGGTGGCATACGAAGTGAAAATTTGTTTCCCAGCTTTAAGACTTCATTTCTCCCCTCTTAGGCTTCAGACTTGCTTGGGGCCTCTTACTCCATTATTTTGGCGTATTTTTCCCTTTTGGAAAGGGAATGTCTGCCCTACCCCTTGTCCCACTGTTGTGTTTTGGAGGTCGATAGCTCATTTGATTTTATAGGTTCATAGTGAGATTTCAGATTTTGGAATTTTTAAAAAGTTTTTGTTAGTAACATATTTATTGTACATAATATTGGGGTTCATTTTGACATACTCATACATGAATGGAATATAATTTGCTCCACTTCAGTCCTAATACTTCTGCTTTCTCCATCCTCCTCCTCCCCCTGTTCTCTTTCTTCTAACCTACTGGTCTTCCTTCTATTTATTTATAGTTTTTTTTAATTAGATATACATAAGATATTATAGATATACATAAGGGTAAAAATCACTATGTTATAATCATATACATACAGAGCATAGTTTGGTCACTCTTATTCTACTGTTCCTTTCTTTTCCTGTTCCTCCTCCCTCCCTTAAATCCTATCCCTGCTCCACTGACCTTTTTATTTTCACAGGATTCCCTACTCCCTTGTTTTCCTTAGTTTGATCTAGCTTCTGCATATGAGTGAAACATTCAACCCTTGACTTTCTGAATCTAACTTATTTTATTTAGCATGATGTTCTCCAGTTCCATCCATTTACCAGCAAATGCCATAATTTCATTCTTTTTTATGACTGAATAAAACTCCATTGTGTGTATATACCACATTTTCTTACTCCATTCATCTGTTTACAGGCGCCTAGGCTGGTTCTATAACTTGGCTCTTATAAGTTGCACTTCTATATACATCCATGTGTCTGCATCACTACAGTAGGCTGAATTTTGTCTTTTGGATAAATACTGAGAAGTGGAATAACTTGGTCATATGGTGTTTCTATTCCTAGTCTGTTGAGGAATCTCCATATTGCTTTCCAGAATGATTGCACTAATTTGCAGACCTAACAATGTATGAGTATATGTTTTCCCCATATCCTCACCAGCATTTATTACTATTTGTATTCTTGTATTTCAGCCTTTTCATCTTCTAGAACCCTATAAAATTTTCATCCTGTACCAAATCAGGGACAGCTAAGATGAGCTTGCCAAAAGTTCATAGTTCTTATCAAAATTTAAAATCCAAATACTATGGCTTTTCTATATGTCCAAAACAACCTTTAAATAAGGGGAGGAGATTGGGGGTTTTGACCAATGAAGGAAAATGGTAATCATTCCAACTAGATTTCAGTAAGGAGAATGTATGCCCAGTAAAAAGTTTTATTCTTGCTTATTGTCCAGATATGACAGGTATTGAATTTATAAAAATCCATTGAAATACATGTTTTTGATATATGATTGAATCGGTCAAATTAGATTATATTTTTAATGTTGGCTAAAAATGGTTTATTAAAATAATTAAGATTTGATAGGTGAAAGGAAGAAGACTTCTTGAAAATAATTTTTTCATATTTGAGCAAGAAAAATATGAAAAAATTACATATATAATTACATATATAAAAATTACATATAAGAGTTTAACATGGTTAGACTTTATATTAAAGATCATATTATTTATTATTCAGAATAGCTCTATTAGATAGATAAAATTGTAGTCATATCAGAGGAGGGATAACTAGTGCACAAAGTTTCTCAGTAAAAATAACAAATGTAGTGAAGGTTTATAGGTTATCAAGTTCTTTTCAATAATCCTCAAGTAACTATAAATAAGATGCTATTTCCATCATATTTTACAGGGGTAGGCACTAGGTCAGCATAGATGTATAACTAAGTTATACAATGACTAAAATACAACTAGAATTTACACCCATATAATCTAGTTCCATGGCCGATGGTATTACACTTTAAACTATATTGCTTACTCCTTATTTGTATATTGATCAAGGACCCTGGTGAAGGCTTCTGCATGATATTCTTAAACACTGTACAGAGCATCTCACAAAATTATTTTGAAGAGAAGAAACAAAATGATAGGGTAGAAAATTAATAAAATGCAAAATTTTTTCTCTAATTTCCAATATTTTCCTTTATATGAGCAAACTACATATAATGAAGTATATAAAACATAATAAAAAAGGATATATAATGAGAAATATAATTGAAAATATTCCTATGGCTATTATGGTAGTTTAAAATTTTTCCAGTGAATCTATATTTCCTCCTTTGACCACTGTCAGAATAGTAGAATTTGTAGTCAATTAATGATAGACATGACCATGTAACTTATTTTGATACTATTAGGTGGGTGGGAAAGTGACAGCATAAGTTCTGAGCCCATGCATTAAGATATACAATCATTAGCCGGGCGCAGTGGGGCATGCCTGTAATCCCAGCACTTGGGAGGCTGAGGCAGGAGGATCGCAGGTTCAAAGTCAGCCTCAGCAACTTAGCGAGGTCCTAAGCAACTCAGTGAGACCCTGTCTCTAAATAAAATACAAAATAGGGCTGGGGATGTGACTCATTGGTGAAGTGCCCCTGGGTTCAATACCTAGTACACACACACACACACACACACACACACACACACAAAAGAAATACAATCAAATTTCTTTCTGATATATAGAAACATAAAGACTTATACATATTTAGAGGGTCAATATGATATTTTGACGCCTTGTTTAAATGAGGTTAAAGATATCTATGACCTCAAACACTTGTCATTTCTTTATGATGAAAACATTTAAAATCCTTTCCTCTAGTTTTTCAAAATATACAGTACATTAAATAAAGAAATAAAATTCTGCTCGCTTTTCTGAGAGCTGCTAATCTCTACTATTAAAAAGATCATGAACTATGTTCTGAGGATAAGATACATAAAAAAAGATTTAAGCTGAATCTGTGATCTGGAGCCAAGTCCATTCAAGCTCAGCATAGATCAACTGAAACTCAATCAGAAACAAATGGTTGAATGAAAAATAAACGCTTATTTTTGACTGTCAGTGCAATCTGGGGTGGTGTGTTATACAACTTTCACTACTGGATTCAGCTATAATTTGTAGAAATATATTTCATGAAATTGATTTTGAATATTCATTTATTTTCTCTATTTGAATATAGAGAATAAATATAGAGAAGATAGAGGATATCTCTATATTCAAAGAAATGAATACATGTGAAATATTAATTTCTTTTGTGATAATCAAGAATAAGCTCTTTCTCTATTTTAAATGAATTATTGTGAAAGTAGTCTCAAATCATTATCAAATTATTAAAATGTATTCCTAATTTGCCAATAACTAGATGCTTGACTCATATAAATACTTTTAACATTTTAATTCCTTTTCTTTAATCCTTCTTCCTTCATTATTGAACATTTTATTTTTTTCCATCACATTATTTTTCTAAGCATGATAATAGAGAATGACAGAAAGGGAGAGAGAGAATTGAATAAAACAGGGCATCTCTCGAAACATCTGAAATCCAGCAAAGAAAAAGCAGGCATATATGATATATCTGATGACACTGATTATTACTTAGTGAAAATGTCAATCTCTGACAGAAATTGCAACTTATTGTTGACAATGCTATACTAAAACACATTTAATGGTTTAAAGATAAAAGATAACAAAAGAGAACATTTGTGGTTCCACTCTTTGAAGAAGTGGGACAGATCCCAAGGCTGTTTTATAGTAATCTGTGGTTGTTCTGAAGTAACCTTGTGTACTAATTAATGATTTATTGTACTGTCAGTGCCAAATATATCCTGCATTGGCCCACACTGAGATAATGGAGGTAGATCCTGGTCACTTTTCTCCCTTTCCAGCTTACATGATAAGTTTGGTCAGTAAAAGTCACTGAAGACCGTAGAAAAGGTACTTCCTGGTTTTCTGTTGCTTTTTCCGCCTTTTGGCTTCTATGGTGAGGCTGGACCTTCTAGAGGACGTCCTGTGGAATTCACCTTCCAGCAAATATTTGTTGCAAGTCTCCATTATAGTTCCCTGTCCTCTAGCCTCTAACTGCTGGCACTATGTCATGGAGCCTCCTTAGTGGCCAGATTCTGGGTGAGATCTGTCATTGTCAGTTTCACCCCAATGATGACATTGTCTTCAGTGAGGGAATAAACCCTTTTTCAGTTAATAGAGTTGCCTTCATAGCTATTCCTTCTTTAAGTACTCTCCTTTACCCTTCAGGTGCTCTTTGTAATTTTCTCTGATGTTCTCTTAGTAGGCTCTCCTCTGCAAATAGTTAAGACTTTAAATTAAACTTCTCCTGATTTACATCTTCTAACTGAATTCTAACTTATATAATGGTTCCCATTACTTAAATTTCACTCTGTGATTTCATTTACCTCCTGTCAATCACTACTATAGTTTGGATCTACAATATTCCTAAAAGATCCATGTGTTCAACTTTTGGTTCTCAGCTTATGGTGTTGTTGGGAGGTGGTGAAAACTAAGAGGTGGGACCTAGTGGGAGGTAGTAGCTCTTTGGGTATGATCCCTCAAAGGGGATTGTGGGACCTGGGTCTCCTCCTCTCTCTTTGCTTTCCAGCCACCATGAAGTGAGCCTCTTTCTTCACCAGGTACTGCTTTATTACAGGCCTCAAAGCAATGGGGTCAAGGGTCTAAGGACTGGAACTTCCAAAATTGTGAATCAAAATTAAAATTTTTACTGTTTTCTGACTTATCTAAAGTGTTTTGTTACAATAATATATAACTGATTAACATAATCAGAAATAAACAATAAAATTTCATGGCATCTTGTTCTGTTCTGCCCAGAATATGAATCCTCCCTTTGCTCAGAATATGCACATTGTACATACAACCTGCCTTAAAGGGGGAGAGAGAGAGAGAGAGAGAGGCACACCACACCAAATTGCTTTTATTATGATATATTTTATTAATTATTCTACTTTGTTATTGTTTTTGTAAACATTTTAATGTCCCTAATTTAGAAATTAAATTTATATATAAATCATAATATATTTAGGGTTCAATAATATCTGCAAATCAAGCATCCACTGTGGGTCTTGTAACATATTCCTCATGAATAAAGGGAGATTACTATATACCATTCCACATGGAATTATTGAGTCCTCATTTTTAAAACCTTTCAAGCCAAAATAAATCAATTTATTTGAAAATATGGATGGACTTATTCATCTTATTCAAGATTTTGAAATAAGAATTCTTGATAAATTGTGATTTATAATTTATGCATAAATTATTTTAATAAATAAAAGCTTAATAAATGTATAATATATATCTGGATACATATTTTAAAGTGAATAATAAAAAAGAAATAAAATATTGCATGTTAAATCAAAAAAAGATTTTAAAGTAATTCTAAGTAAATAATAATATTGCTTTTGAAGAAAAGAGGAATATATATTTTTATTGGTGCATATTAATTATACAAAATAGTAGGTTTTATTCTGGCACATCTATGTATGCATGTAACATAATTTGATCAATTTCACTTTCCAAGATCTCCCTTTACTCTCCATACCCCTTTCTCTTTGTTCTCCTTCCTCTACATTATTATTCTTCATTCTACATTCATGGCATCCCTTTTTATTTTCCATAGCTTTCAGATGTTGCAGAAAACATGATACTTGACTTTCTGAGTTTAATTTATTTTTCTTAACATAATAATTTCCAACTCCATCCATTTTTCTGAAAATGACAAAACTTTATGTCTCCACTATTGCTTCATTATATAGTGTTACATTTTTTTTCTTCATTCATCTGTTAATCAGCACCTAGGCTGATTTTATAACTTGGTTATTGTGAGTTGAACCATGATAAACATGGACATACATGTATTTCTAAAGTACTATGACTTTAGTTCTTTCTAATGAATGGCAAGAGGTGGTCTAACTGGATGACATGGTAGTTCTATTTTTAACTTTTTGAGGAATCTCTATACTGATTTCCATAGAGGCAAAATGACTTTGCATCCCCATCAATAATGTAAAAGTTTTCTTTTTCCAGGATCTTCATCCACATTTATTATAATTTGTATTATTGATGATTGCCGTTCTTACTAGAGTGAGATGAAATCTTAGCACGGTTTTGATTTGTATTTCCCAGATGGCTGGAGATGTTGAATATTTCTTAAAATTTTCCCGTTTGTACTTAATTCTTTTGAGAAGTGTCTGTTCAGTTCATTTGCCCATTTATTGAATGGGTTATTTGTTTTGTTTTTGATATTAAGTTTTTGAGTTCTTTATAAATTATCAATACTAGTCCTCCATCAGAAAAGTAACTGGCAGAGCTGGAGTTGTAGCTCAGTGGTAGAGCGCTTGCCTGACATGTTTGAGGCACTGGGTTCGAGACTCACCACCACATATAAATAAAATAAAGGTCCATTGACAACTAAAAAAATCTTTAAAAAAAAAAAAAAGAGTAACTGGCAAACATTTTCTTGCATGCTATAGGCAAAAAGTAGAAATACATTATTTATAGATGGCATGAGTAGTGCTACAACATACTTAGGTAAACCACAGTGCTTGTTACTTTTTAAAATTTTTTTAGATGTTGATGGTCCTTTATTTTGTTCATTTATTTATATATGGTGCTAAGAATCGAACCCAGTGCCTCACACGTTAGGCAAGTGCTCTAGAACTGAGCCACAACCCCAGCCCCAGTGCCTGGTATTTATAAACATATTAACATATTTTGATTTCTTAAACAGGATTCAGAAGAAAGTCTGTGTAAAAATTCAAATAGGTATACATCTCTTTATTTTCTGAAGATATCGAGAACTAGAAACATAGATTTACCTATTTTATAAAATACACAAATAAAATTCATGAGGTTATGTATCATTATACTGATAATAAACTTGATTAGCAGTATGTGGGACAGGAGGACAAGAGGGCAATAATAGCTCATTGAATTTTCAGCCAAAAATGCTGAACATGAAAGGAAAGTAATGGAAAAAACAAAACACAGGTTTTCTACTCTGGGATAACTGTGGCTTTCTTTGCAGCAAGTATAATGCCAGCCGTAAACATAACAGAAAGATCCTAAAAGTGAAAACGCAAAAGGATAATATTAGTGCTTATATTCGTGGGTGACAGAAAAAATATGCACTTGTGGAGAGGAAACCAAGTTGTTCCCAGAACTCAGTCAGTGTTAAAGTCCACTCACAACTGTCAGTACATAGACCATGCTACCAACCACAGAACTCATATTTGCCTTGGACACAATTCTAGAATAGAGAGAGTGGAATCACCAGGATAGAGGAATAGAAAGTGCCAGGTTCTCATTGCCCCAAGGAACCAACTTAACAACAACACAAGAACTAAACGAGCTTTATGAACACTTGAGAAAACAGCTAAGAGATGAGGGTGCATCAGGTGAATGCAAAGCAAAGAAAAAACACCATAGAAGCAAGTAAGAAAATTTGATGCATTTACCTGAAATAATCATCTGTACAATCATATACTGGGTTGCATAATTAGAAGAAAATCCGCAGCTGATAGACTTCTCTCTTGGAAGGAAGAGAGAAGTGGAACATGTATTTGATATTCTAGTTTTTGTTAAGTGCTTTCTCAATACAGCTTTGGGGGGTCCTTACGGGAAAAGCAGTGGTTTCTGTCTCATCTGACCCAGAACAAAGAAGAAAACAGTGGTATATGCTGGAAACCAGGGGGCTGCTGAAAACAAAAGCAAGCATGGTTGACTATTATAACGCCAGAGGAACTTTAGTATTACAAAAAGTCGCCAGGGGGAATCACAAGATTAACAGCACTAAGAACAAAGGCAGTCTTTTAAACATGGTGATTATAGACACAGGCCCAGAGACTTATTTCATAAGAAAAATAAAATAAAACTATGAGAGAATCCTCATAATCTCTATGTGGACTGGTTTTGTAGCCATTTGCTGTAAAAAGTCAGACCATAAAGAATGGAAGATTTTGCTGTTTTTTTAAATGAGCAAATCCCAATAAAAACTGCAAGATAGTCAAAGAGACAGGGCAACATGGTTCAATGAAAGGAACAAAATGAATCTTCAGAGGGTAGTACAAAATAGAGATCAATTAATTACTTGACAATTCAAAATAATTATATTTTAAAAATGACCCATAAGTTAAGCTGAAAGACAATTCAGATAAACATTTTTAAATCTTGGGAAAATAATGCATGAACAAAATGAGAATAACAACAGAGATAGAAAAATGTGAAAGGACCAAAAAGAATTTCAAGAATTGAGAAACTAAATAAATGAATGAAAATACCACTATGGGAGTTCAATAGCACAATTGATCAGTCATAATAAGGAATCAACACACTTGAAGACAAGTCAGTTTAAAATTATCAAATCAGAAAACTAAGATGAAAAAATAAGATGAAAAAAGTCAAATGAACAGATGGGGCACTATCAAGACCAATAAACGCATATAAGAGTTTCAGAAGAAGAAAGAATAAAGGTCAGAGATATTATTTAAACAAATATTGGCTGGAAACTTCCCAAATGGAAGGAAACATAAATAGAATATGAAGCATCTCAAAAGCCTCCTACTAAAATAAGACCCAAAGAGGCCCACACCTAAATATATTATAACCAAATGGTCCAAAGTCAAAATGGAGAAATGGTGTCATACTTATATTAAACAAAATACACATTAAAACAATATTGTCACAAGAGACTTTACCAGGAAAATTATGTAAATCAAATGTTGATAGATGAGAGGAGAAGTAGGCAGCAACACAATAATGTTCAGATATTTTAGTACCACAATTTTAATAATGGGTCTAACAATCAGACAGAACATCAAAAAGAAACAGCTTAAGGATGTAAAATATGGCATGATCTTATATGTAGAAAGCCCTAAATTTCACAAAACACTAGTTAAAACTAACAAATGTATTAAGCAAAGTAACTAGACACAAAATCAATGCACAAAAATAAGTTTTTGTTCTATACACTACCAATGAGCTATCCAAAAAGCCAATTAAGGAAACATGCATAATACCATATATAATACCTTCAAAAGAATAAATACTTTGGGATGGATTTAATCAAGGAGAAAAACTTGTACACAGGAAACTATAAAACACTGCTGAAAGATATTGAACAAGACACAAGTCAATGAAAAAGCATATCATATTAATGGACAAAAAGTATTGTTAAAATGTCCATGCTATCCAATATAATCCATACTTTGACTTAATTCTTATCAAAGTACTAATGGCACTTTTGTTTCAAAAATAGAAAAAAATACTAAAGTTTCGTGGAATCTAAAAGAAGGGCCTAATTAATTAAATCAATCATAAAGAATAAAAATAAAGCTGAAGCCCTCACATTTCCTGATTTCAAAATATTACAAAGTAAAATCAAAGACAGATCAGTAGAGTAGAGGAAAGGACACAAGAGTAGAAGGAGGAGGGGAGAAAAAGGGGCAATACCAGGGAACGTTATTGTCTAAATTATATTGCTATATTGTGTGTATGTATGAATATGTAGCAACAAATCCCACCATTATGTACAACTACAATGTAACAATAAAAATATGGGGAAAAAACATTATCAGCTATAGTAATTAAAACAGTATGGCGCTACACAAATTCATATGAACCAATGAATCGAGATAGCACTGAATTAAACTCTATTATATATAGCAAAAAGACCTTTGATGAAGATGCTAAGACTACACAGAGGGGAAGCAATAATCTTTTCAACAAATAGTAGTAGGAGAGCTGAGTATCTATATGGAAAAGAATTAAATTAGAATTTTATCCTACGTTCCATATAAAAACTAACTTAAAATGAATAGGTTTTTATCTCTTATATTCCAGACTTGAAAATACTTAATATGAGAGTAAAAATGAAAATCACAGAGTAAAAAGAAAAGTTATTTGAATGTCATAAAATTAATGTTTACCATACCCAAATCTTATAAGAACCTGTAAGAAGGAAAAAACAAAACAAAACAAAACAAAACAAAACAAACAGATGTCAAAGAAAAAAAAAGAAAGAAAGAAACAGGGAACAAGAAAAAGAACCACACAGCCTGCTGGAGACTGGAAGCTCAGTGTCAGGTACCTCTCATGCCTCAGGCTACTGAAGACTGGGAGGTTTGAATATCATATGACTGTTATTGTGTAGATTTTTTTTCTCCTTTGTGAAAGCTTTTAAATTTTTATTTCTTTACTTTTCTTGCTCTCTACTTTCCTTTTGTTTACCTGTTTCCTCAAGGGCTTTTTCTCACTTTTCTTATGCTAACAACCAGCTTCTTTTGGCTACACTTTCACTCTTCCTATGATCTAGAACTTCTTCATACTCTTTTCTTACACTGTTAACAGTTACAGCCTACACCCCTCCCCATCTTCTTTGTCCTCCATTAGAAACTGCTCTCCTCATTGCAAATCTGTTTGTTATACTATAGATAATAATTGAACTCATCCTATATCATACATATGTCATATAATATTATGACAATATTATAACAATATTGTAACAAAAAGACTGCTGTACCAATAGCCTTCATGGGGCTCTTTGGTTTACAGCTGCATACTGTCTGTACTGGGTGTTGCTAATATTGATCTCCCCCTTAAAGAAGAGGTTTGGGAAAACTATAGGGTCACTATAAGCCTATAGGGCAGAAACTACTATAACCCAGATCTGCATTGCTAGAGGGGAAGATACATGAACAACATGAACAAACAAGGAGGAAAGTGTTCCAAACAAATCAAGATTCTACACTAATAGAATCCAATGACAGCATGGTAGAAGAAATGCCAGAAAAGGCGTTCAGAATATACATGATTAAAATTATCAGAGAAGCAAATAATGAGTTAAGAGAGCAAAAGCAGGCAATGATTGACTATTCCAATAAACAGCTGAAAGAGCAACTACAGGAAACAAAAGATCACCTCAACAAAGAGATAGAGATTCTGAAAAAGAACCAAACAGAAATCCTTGAAATGAAGGAAAAAATAAACCAAATTAAAAACTCAATGGAAAGCATCACCAACAGACTAGATCACTTGGAAGACAGAACCTCAGACGATGAAGACAAAATATTGAATCTTGAAAATAAAGTTGACCAAAACAGAGAAGATGGTAAGAAATCATGAATGGAACCTACAAGAACTATGGGACATCATGAAAAGACCAAATTTAAGAATTATCAGGATTGAGGAAGGCACAGAGATACAAACCAAAGGAATGAACAAACTAACTATTCAATGAAATAATATCAGAAAATTTCCCAAACCTCAAGAATGAAATGGAAATTCAACTACAGGAGGCTTACAGAACACCAAATGCACAAAATTACAGCAGATCCACACCAAGCACATTATAATGAAAATGCCTAATGTCCAAAATAAAGATAGGATTTTAAAGGCTGTGAGAGAAAATAAATAGATTATATACAGGGGAAAATCAATACAGATATCAGCAGATTTCTCAGCCCAGACCGTAAAAGCTAGAAGGGCCTGGAACAATATATTTCAAGCTCTGAGAGAACATGGCTGCCAACCAAGAATCCTATATCCAGCAAAGCTAACCTTCAGATTTGAAGATGAAATAAAATCCTTCCATGACAAACAAAAGTTAAAGGAATTTACACATAGAAAGCCTATGCTACAGAACATTCTCAGCAAGATATTCCATGAGGAAGAAATGAAAAACAACAATGTAAGTCATCAAAGGGAGGAACTACCCTAAAGGAAAAGCCAATCAAAGGAGAAGCAAGTCAAATTAAAAACCAAAACTAAGCCAAAATGACTGGGAATACAAATCATATCTCAATAATAACCCTGAATGTTAACAGCCTAACCTTGCAATCAAAAGACATAGACTGAGTAATATTCCATTGTGTATATATACCACAGTTTCTTTATCCATTCATCTACTGAAGGACATCTAGGTTGATTCCACAATCTAGCTAAACTAAGCCATAAAGAAGAATAAAATTATGGCATTTGTAGATAAAAGGATGACGTTGGAGACTACTATGCTAAGTGAGATTAGACAATCCCAAAAATCCAAAGGCCGAATGATCTCTCTGATAAGTGAATGATGATGCATAATGTGGGGTGGAATGATGGCAAGAATGGAGAAAGGATAGAGAGCATAGAGGGAAGGGAGGGGTGGGGTTGAGGTTGGGGGGTAAGAATAATAACAGAATGTGTGACAGACATCATTGCCCTGTGTACATGTATGCATGCACAGATGGGGTGACTCTACTTTGTGTACAACCAGAAAAACAATTGCTGTACTCCATTTGTGTTCAATGAATCAAAAAATTAAATAAAAAAAAAAGACATAGACTGGCAGACTGGATTAAAAAGAAAGACCCAACAATATGTTGCCTTCAAGAGACTCATCTCATAGAAAAGAACATCCACAGGCTAAAGGTGAAAGGATGGGAAAAAACCTACCATGCACACAGATTCAGTAAAAAAGCAGGGGTTTCCATCCTTACATCAGATAAAGTGGACTTCAAGCTGAAGTTAGTCAGAAGGGATAAAGAAGGTCATTTCATACTGCTTAAGGGAACCATAAATCAAGAAAACATAATGATCATAAATATTTATGCACCAAACAATGGCCCATCCATGTACATCAAACAAATCCTTCTCAATTACAGGAATCAAATAGACCATAACACAATAATTCTGGGTGACTTTAATACACCACTGGACAGTTCTACCAAACAAAAACTAAACAAAGAAACCATAGAACTCAATAACACAATCAACAACTTAGACTTAACAGACATATATAGAATATTCCATCCACATATAGTGTATAGTGTATATAGACATATATAGTGTATTCCAACAAGCAAATACACTTTCTTCTCAGCAGCACATCACTCCTTCTCTAAAATAGACCATATGTTATGGCACAAAGCAGCCCTTAGTAAATGCAAAAAAGTAGAGATATTACCTTGTATTCTATCAGATCATAATGGAATGAAATTAGAAATCAATGACAAAATAAAAAACAGAAACTACTCCAACACCTGGAGACTAAATAATATGCTATTGAATGAAGCATGGATAACAGGAAACAACAGAGAGGAGATAAAAAAAAATTCTAGAGGTAAATGAGAATGACGATACAACATATCAAAATCTCTGGGACACTATGAAAGCAGTACTAAGAGGAAAATTCATTGCATTGAGTGCATTTAAGAAAAGAATAAAAAGTCAACAACTCAATGACCTAACCTTACATCTCAAAGCCCTATAAAAAGAACAGAATGACACCAAAAGTAGTAGAAGACAGGAAATAATTAAAATCAGAGCAGAAATCAATGAAATTGAAACAAAAGAAACAATTCAAAAAATTGACAAAACAAAAAGTTTGTTCTTTGAAAAAGTAAACAAAATAGAAAACCCTTAGCCACACTAACAAAGAGAAGGAGAGAGAAAACTCAAATTACTAAAATTCATGATGAAAAAGGAAATATCACAACAGACAACATTGAAATGCAAAACATAATTAAAAACTACTTTGAAAACCTATACTCCAATAATATAGAAAATCTTGATGACATCAACAAATTTCTAGAGACATATGATCCTCCCAAATTGAACCAGGAGGACATACACAATTTAAACAGATCCATTTCAAGTAATGAAATAGAAGAAGCCATCAAAAGCCTACCAACCAAGAAAAGCCTGGGACCAGACAGATTCTCAGCAGAGTTCTACAAGACCTTCAAAGAAGAACTTATACCAATACTCCTGAAAGTATTTCATGAAATAGAAAAGGAGGGAAACCTTCCAAATTCATTCTATGAAATGTATCACTCTGATACCAAAACTAAAAAAAGACACATGTAGAAAAGAAAACTTTCGACCAATTTCTCTGATGAATATAGAAGCAAAAATCCTTAACAGAATTACGGCAAATCGCTTACAAAAACATATTAAGAAGATAGTGCACCCCAATCAAGTGGGGTTTATCCCAGGGATGCAAGGTTGGTTCAACATCCAGAAATCAATAAATGTAATTCATCGCATCAATAGACTTAAGGTTAAGAATCATATGATTATTTTGATAGATGCTGAGAAAGCATTTGACAAAATACAACACCCCTTCATGCTCAAAACACTAGAAAAAATAGGGATGGTAGGAACATACCTCAACATTGAAAAGGTTATTTATGCTAAGCCCACTGCCAACATCATTCTCAACAGAGAAAAACTAAAAGCTTCCCTCTAAAAACTGGAACAAGACAGGGATGCCCACTGTCACCACTTCTATTCAATATTGTGCTGGAAATGCTAGCCAGAGCAATTAGACAGACCACAGAAATTAAAGATGTCTGAATAGGAAAAGAAGAACTCAAGCTATCACTATTTGCTGATGACATGATTCTATATTTAGAGGATCCCAAATATTCCACCAGGAAACTTTTAGACCTAATTAATGAATTCAGCAAAATAGCAGGATGGAAAATAAACACACATAAATCAAATGCATTTATCTACATAAGTGATGAATCATTTGAAAGTGAAATGAGGAAAACAACTCTGTTCACAACAGCCTAAAAAAAAAAATACGTGGGAATCAATCTAACAAAAGAGGTGAAAGACCTCTACAATGAAAACTACAGAATGTTAAAGAAAGAAATTGAGGAAGACCTTAGAAGATGGAAAGATCTCCCATGTTCTTGGATAGGCATAATTAATATAATCAAAATGGCCATACTTCCAAAGGTGCTATACAAATTTAATGCAATTCCAATAAAAATCCCAATGACATTCCTTATAGAAATGGAGAAATCAATCATTAAATTCATCTGGAAGAACAAAAGACCCAGAATAACCAAAACAATCCTGGGCAGGAAGAATGATGCAGGGTGTAACATAACACCAGACCTTCAACTCTACTATAGAGCAATAGTAACTAAAACAGTATGGTATTGGCACCAAAGCAGACAGGTAGACCAATGGTATAGAATAGAAGACTCAGAGACAAACCCACATAAGTACAATTATATCATACTAGACAAAGGTGTCAAAAACATGCAATGGGGAAAAGATAGCCTCTTCAACAAATGGTGGTGGCAAAACTGGAAATCCATATGCAGAAAAATGAAATTAAATCCCTATCTCTCACCCTGTATAAAACTCAATTCAAAATGGCTCAAGGATCTAGGAATTAAACCTGAGGTCCCTCACCAAATAGAAGAAATAGTACCCCTGAGTCTTGTTCATGTTGGCTTAGGACCACACTTTCTCAACATAATCCCCAGAGTGCAAGAAATAAAAGGAAGAATCAATAAATGGGATGGATTCAAACTAAAAAGCTTTTTCTCAACAAAAGAAACAATCAATAATGTGAAAAGAGCCTAGAGAGTGGGAAAAAATCTTTTCCAACACACTTCAGACAGAGCACGGATCTCCAAAATTTATAAAGAACTTAAAAAACTTTACACCAAAAATACAAAGAACACAATCAATGAATGGGCTAAGGAACTGGGCAGACTTTTCACAGAAGATGATATACAGGTGATCAACAAATATGTGAAAAAGTGCTCATCACACCCTAAGATTTCATCTAACTCCAATTAGAATGGCTATTTTCCGGAATACAAGCAATAATAGGTGTTGGCATGGATGTGAGGAAAAAGGAACACTCATACCTTGCTGATGGAGTTGCAAATTGGTGCAGCCACTCTGGAGAGCAGTATGGAGATTCCTTACAAAACTTGGAATGAACCCACCATTTGACCCAGCTATCCCACTCCTCGGTTTATATCCAAAGGTCTTAAAATCAGCAAATTATAGGGATGCAGCCACATCTATATTCATAGCTGCTCAATTCACAGTAGTTAGATTGTGGAACCAACCTAGATGCCCTACAACTGAAGAATGAATAAGGAAACTGGTATATATACACAATGGAATATTACTCAGCCATAAAGAAGAATAAAATTATGGCATTTGCTGGTAAATGGGTGGAGTTGGAGAATATCATGCTAAGTGCAATAAGCCAAACCCAAAAAACCAAATGTTTTCTCTGATCAGTGGATGCTGATACAAAATGGGGGGGGGGGATATGGGGGTGATAAGAAAAGAATGGTGTAAGTATGGATGGTGTAGAGGAAAATGGGACATGAGTGGTTGGGGGAAGGAAAGACTGAGACAGACAATATTACCCTATGTATCTGTAAGATTATATGAATCATGTGAACCCACATTGTGTAAAAAAAAGACAAAGACATATTCCCTGCTGCATAATTATTTCAAAATGGGTTCTACTGTCATGTATAATTAAAAAGAATCCATGGCGTACACCTGTAATCCCAGCACTTGGGAGGCTGAGGCAGGAGGATCATGAGTTCAAAGCCAGCCTCAGCAACTTAGTGAGGCCCTAGGCAACTCAGTGAGACCCTGTCTCTAAATAAAATACAAAATAGGGCTGGGGATGTGGTTTAGTGGTGGAGTGCCCCTGGGTTCAATCCCTAGTACAAAAAAAAAAAAAAAAAAAACAATAAAAAAAAGAAAAAGAACCACACAAAACTAGAATATTCTAATTATTTATTCCAGAAAAAATGATCATTCCAAAAATAATAAAAATATCCATTAGTGTCTTAATTATACTATTACACAAACACTAGAACTTATATTAAAATTTATGATACTACTCAATTTTGATGATATTTGGATCAAGGAACATGTTCTGATACTATTGAGTAAAACAGATATTAGTACAATAAACTAGTAAACTGTAGGGCTAATTTAATAAATTTTGAAATCAAAATATATGTTGGCAAAGTACTTATATGAGAAGGTTTAGAAAATATGAACAATTTTTCCACATTTTATATTGGTGAATTATAATTATACATAAAATGGGATTTATTTTTACATATTCATACATTCACATGATATAACAATATAATTCCCCCATTATTTCCCCTTCTCTTTACCTTTCCCTCCTACCCCACTAATCTACTGGTCTCCCTTTGATTTTCTCCACCTTTTTTTCCTTTTTTTCTCCAGGTTTTACCTATGAGAGGAAACACATGACCCTTGATTCCTGAGTTTGACTTATTTTGCTTAACATAATGTTCTCAAGTTACATCCATTTTCTTGCAAATGCCATAATTTCATTCTTTATGACTGAATGAAATTCCATTGTGCATACATATTACATTTTCTTCATCCATTCATCCACTGGTAGACACCTGGGCTTGTTCCATAACTTGACAATTGTGAATTGTGCGGCTGCAGTATGCTGACTTTAACTTCAGGATGAGCACTAAGGAGAGGGATTACTGAGTCCTAAGGTGCTTCCATTCCTAATTATTTAAGGAATCTCTGTGTTCATTTTCATAGTGGTTTTGCTAATTTACAATCTTATCAACGGTGTAAAAATGTTCCTTTTTCTGCACTGCCTCTCCAGCATTTATTGTTTGACTCTTGATGTCTGCCATCTGACTGGCATGCAATGAAATCTCAGTGTAGTTTTTTATTCCCCCGTTTTTGTTTGGTTTGTACCAGGGATTAACCCCAGGGTGCTTTACCACTGAGGTACATCCCAAACCCTTTTTATTTTTATAGACAGGGTCTCAATAAGTTACTTAAGTTCCTTCCTAATTTGGAACTGGTCTTGAATTTACAATCCTCCTGCCTCCTGCTCTCAAGTCAATAGGATTATAGGCATGTGCCATATCAGTGTAGTTTTGATCTGATATTTCTCAAATTGCTCAAGGTATTTTCATATAGTTGTTGGCCATCCGTATTTCTTCTTTTGAGAAGTGTCTGTTTAATTCATTTGCCCTTTCACTAACTGGGTTATTTGGGTTTTTGGTGTTAAGTTTTCTGAGTTCTTTATACATTTTGGACATTAATTCCCTGCCAGAAGAGTAGATAGCAAAGATTTTCTCTTATTCTGTAGGTTCTTTCTCCAAATTTTTAATTGTTTCCTTTGTAGTGAAGAAACTTTTTAATTTGATGCCATCCCATTTACTAGTTCTCGGCATTATTTTCTGAGCTGAAGGAGTCCTATTGAGAAAGTTGAGTGTGCCTTTGCTTAACAAAGGTCATTTCATGCTGCTTAAGGGAATCATACACCAGCAAGATATTGGATGCATTGACTGGAGCATTGACTCTGTCTTTTCTTCTGAAGTTGCATTATTTCTAGTCTAATTCCTGGGTCTCTGATCCATTTTGATTTGATTTTTGTGCAAGTGAGAGATAAGAATCTAGTTTGTTTTTGTTTTGTTTTATTTTTACATATGAATAATCAGTTTTTCCAGCCTCATTTATTATGAAAGTTGTTTTTTCTCCAATGTATATTTTTGGCACCTTTGTCAAGGATCAGATGGCTGTGTCTGTGTGGGTTGGCCTCTGTGTCTTCTATTTTGTATCCCTGGTCTATGTGACTATTGTATGTGGGCATCATGCAATTTTTATTCTCACAGCTCTGTACTATAAGTTAAAGTCAGGTATTGTGCTGCCTTCCACATTGCCTTTTTTTTTTTTTTTTTTTTTTAAGCATAAGATTGCTTTGGCTCTTCTGAGTCTTTTATTCTTCCAAATGAATTTTAAGACTGTATTTTCTAGTTTGGTGAAGAAATGTCATTGGTATTTTGATGGAGAGTACATTGAATCTTCAGATTGTTTTTAGTAAGATGGTGAATTTAACAATATCAGTTCTGCCTATCAAGGAACAGGAGAAGTCTTCCATCTCCTTTGTGTCTCCTTCAATTTCTTCAGGGTTCTGTAGTTTTCATTGTAGAGGTCGTTAACCTCCGTGGTTAGATTTATTTCTAGAAAAATTTTGAGGCTATTGTGAGATTTTTCAAAATAGGTCCTAATGAGCCTCTGGATTTCTGTGATATCTATGGTTATTTTCCCTTTTTCCAATTTTATTAATTTGGGTCTTCTTTTTCTTTTGGCTAGTTTGGCTAAAGGTTTATCAATATTGTTTATCTTTTCAAATAACAAACGTATGTTTTTGTTTTTTTTTTACTATTTCATTGATTTTGGCTCTGATCTTAATTATTTCCTTCCTTATACTGGTTTCGGAATTAAGCATTTTTTCAAAGCCCTTGATATGTATCATTAAGTTGTTTATTTGGGATTTTTCTGATTTTCTTATGTAGACACTCATAGCTATAAACTTTCCTCTTAGAACTACCTTCAATACTGTCCCACAGATTCTAGTGTGTTGTAACACTACTCTTTTTTGATTCTAAGAATTTTCAAATTTCTCTCCTGATTTCTTCTATCACCAATTTAACATTCAAAAGTGTATTGTTCAATCTCCATGTGTTCATAAAGTTTCTGTAACTTTATTTCCCCTTTCCTTCCCTTCCCTTCCCTTTTCTTTTCTTTTTTTTTTTCTTTTCTTTTCCCTTCTTTTTCTTTTCTTTTCTTAGTGGGGATTGTACTCTGGGGCACTTTACCCCTTTGCTACATCTCCAGCAGCCTTATTTTTCATAATGTAAGACAGGTCTCACTGAGTTGCTGAGGCCTGCCTTGCGCTTAAGATCCTGTCTCAATCTCCCAAAGTTGCTGGAATTACAGGTATGTAGCACCACACCTAGATTCTGGTATTGATTTCTAATTCCTTTCCATTATGATCAGATAAGATAAAAGGAATTATATTGATTTTGTTTTTGCTAAGATTTGATCCGTGATTAAGATATTGTCTTTTGGAGGTTTCCTGACCAGTTCAAAAGAAAATGAAGAGTGAGAAGAAAGTACCTATTGTTGGATGCAATATTCTATTGATACCTTTTTTTTGCAGTGCTGGGGATTGAACCCAGTGCCTTATGCTTCCGAGGCAGGCTTTCTACCAACTGTGCTACATCTCCAGCCCCATCATAAATGTCTTTTAAGTCCATTTGATTTAGAAAAATTTTTAGGTCTGAAGACTCTACTGAGTTCTGAGAAATCATTAAGAACTTAAAGAAATAAACATTTTATATTTTGGAAAATGAGACACTAAACTTATGTATAACAAACAATATTGAAAACAAAACAACAAAACATATAGAAACAATTGGCTATTGATTAAATGACTAAAATATGAGCCCATAAAATGAAATGTAAAATAATAGAAAATTTATCAAAGGAGACTGTTGTTTCAAACTTCCAGAAAGACTCTAATAGTTAAGATCACTTTAGTTGTACAAGTAATTGTAATAATTCAGATAATATAATTTGATAACTCAGTCCATGGGCTCTGCATTCAGTGAGATCTAGAATTAATTCTGGCTTTGTAACTTACAATATGGAACCTCACCATGTTAATTAATGACTAATAATCTAGTTTACTTATCTAAAAACAGAATGAAAGTTTATAAAATGCAATGCATGCAAAACATCACTCATGCTGGCACTTCTAAACTCTCAATAAATATTAAGTACTTTTAAGCAGAGTTTTAACAGAATTTTTATATTATTATTTCTGGTTCGCATCAGATCATGTAAAAGAAATATATTCATAAATTTATATGTGTATATATGTGTGTATACCTAATAATACATATATGCACATATACATACATACATATGCATATATATTTTGACCTGTAATAATTATAAAATGCAAAATTGATTGTACATTGTCATGATGCCAACTACTTTCACTTTAAACTATATTGATATTGAAAGGGCTGGTGACCCACGCCTGTAATCCCAGCAGCTCTGGAATCTGTGGTGGGAGAATCACATGTTCAAAGGCAGCCTCAGCAACTTAGTGAGGCCCTAAGCAACTCAGTGAGACCCTGTCTCTTAATAAAGTCAAAAAAAGGCTGGTGATGTGATTGAGTGGTTAAGTGCTTCCGGGTTCAATCTCCAGTGCCAAAAAAAAAAAAAAAAAACTATATTGACAGCAAACTCAAATATGTTTTTGCATGCGCACCTGAATAATTCTCCACAGGTAACGACCTGAATACTTTAAGAAATTCTCTAATATACCTTTTCAATTTTAGGGGTTTTTTAACCCTGAATTATTCAAATAAAAATGATTGTGTCCTACATGTATAATCTCCTGCTAAGTGAGATGAGCTATTAGAGACTGGAAAATGATATATGCTTTTTATGACCAAAAAGTCTTGCATCCTTTAGAGGGGAGGCCAGGTTTCACTCATAAAGAAACAATTTCTGTGATCTTCACAGACTGTTCTGTGTATCCTGTGAATACTCAGAATTTTCTATCAAAACTGGCAAAACAATTTTTCATCAATGAATCACTTAAAGTTTGAAGAGGGACTTTTTACATTTGAGGCTACTCTGAAATCAGTTGATCTCAGCACACACCTTCTGAATATAGAAGACTAGTCATTTAGTATGTCATTTTTAAATGCCCATGAGAAATTGTCTTCATATTCTGTAAGATGTGGTAGGACAAAGGTTTGACCACAAAGTACACTTAACTTGATTCCATCTCAATTACACATAATTTAGACTTTGTTAAGAGTATTTTAGTATTTATTTTGGGTTTGATTTTTTGGTTCTGGGGATGAAACCTAGGACCTCACATGTACTAAACATGTTCCCTACCAATGAACTATATCCTCAGTCCCACAGAGATGTTTCAGTTCTATTTCCAGACAAAATTGCTAGATATTGGCATTATATACTTCCTTTCTTTAGATCCTTGTTATATCATTGTTACTATGATGAGAGAAAACTAAAGTTATACCCCATTACCAGTAAGTATTTAATATTTGTCACCAATTACTCTGAGGAATAATCACTTCATTGCAAATTTATTGCATCTTGCATTAATTTCCAAATTTCAATTCTAAAATTTATCTTCTTTATTTCTCTGCCTTAGTTCTAAAATTATCTGCTTTCAATAGGAATCTTTTTAAGTTACTTGCATTTTCCTGCTAAAAATATATGCCTCTTGAGTGGATAAAATATTAAATAATAGTGAAATATCACCATGGTAGAGACCAAAATATTAAATAATTTTTATCATATTAGTTATTGATTCATTCTCTAATCATAAATAATTATCTACATGTTAATAGGGATATTTGTTGTAAGGGGCAAAGGCCCAAGTCAAACTATATTGGATAGGAAAGAAAAAAATTTTAAGCATTCCACCTAGCACCCCAAAAGAAGAAGGGTTTAAAACAAATGCTTTGAATGACATGTGAACATAATGAAAAACAAAATGTTAAATCTAAAGTATCTACTTTGTTTAAAATGAAATTCTTATCAGCATTCCTCATCTTTTATCAAAAAAGAATGATTGTTATCTATCATAACAAAGGCTATTCACCTCCTTGCCATCTCTAGAAGATTGAACCCAGCCAAACCCAAAATGTCAGCCCTCTAAAATCTACAAAAATGGAATTTAAATCCATAGTTATGTCCCTGTAATCTTGACTCACTAAGTCCTTTGTAACAATGCCTAATGCTGGCTACCTGTGTAGTTATGTGCCACATGAAGACCTTTGGTAAAATTTCTTTGTGATAAATCAAATATAAAACAGTGGTCCCATAGAATCATATCATCTAGGACAACATAACAGTCTTCTTTGTCTATCATGCTCACAAAATCATAAATCTGCCTGATGTTTCTCATAACACACCACTGTAATTAAGTGATGCATTACTGTCTACATATTCTTACTGATTTTATTACATTTTCATAAATTAAGTTATTAATTTTATATTTACATGTATATGCCCTGGATTTTATTAAATTAAATTTATTTCTATTTAGATATTAATATATTGTCACAAATTAGTAGCTTTTTCTTAATTATATTATTGAATTAAAACAATGAAATTACTTGTTAAATCTGCCAAATAAAGTAACATTCATTGATGTTCTATTTTTATTCTATTTTATTTTGCTTTTTTGGTGCATTAGGGTTGTACATAATAATTGGGTTAATTTTTATATAATCATACATGCATAAATTTAATTTACTCTTTTTAGGTTCCTGCTGCCTCCTCTTTCATTCTCCTCCTCCCTCCTCCTAATTACCTTCCTTCTATTTTACTTGTCTAACTTGCACCCATTTATAGATTTTTAATTGGTGCTTTACGGATAAACATAAAGGTGAAATTTGCAATGGTGTATGTACACATGCACATAATATAATATTGTGAAATTTGCATTTTTTCCTCTTTGCCATCTCTCCTCCCTTCCCCTCTTTCTCCTTCTCCTCCACAGATCTTTCTCTGTCTTTATATATCATCCCTGTTTTCTCCCTTATTTTGCTCTAGTTCTACATATGAGAGGGAACATCTGACCCTTAATTTTCTAAGTTTGTCTTATTTCACTTATCTTAATGTTCTCAGTTCCATCCATTAAACAGCAAATGCCATAATATCATTCTTCTTTATGGCCAAATAAAAATCCATTGTCTATGTAGACCACATTTTCTTAATCCATTCACCTATTGATGGGCGCTTATTTTGGTTTCATAACTTGGCTGTTGGAAATTGCACTGCTATAAATGTTGATGTAGCTGTGTCAGGATAGTATGCTGATTGTAGTTCTTTTGGATAAATACTAAGGACTGGGATATCTGGGTCATATGATGCTTCCATTCCAAGTCTTTTGAGGAATCTCCATACTACTTTCCAGAGTGGTTGTACTAATTTGCAGTCCTGTTAACAACATATGAGTGTACTTTTTCCTCCATGCCCTCACCAACACTTATTATTTTTATTTGTGATGATTTTTTCCTGTTTGTATTCCTTAAATGTCCTTCTCTTACCTGATTGCTCTGGCTTGAGCTTTAAGAACTATATTGAATAGAATGGTGAGAGTGGACATTTTTCTGACTTTAGAGGAAATGCTTTCAGCTTTTTTTTTTCTGACTTTAAAGGAAATGCTTTTGGCTTTCTTTTTTTCATTTAGTATGATGTCGGATTTGGGTTTGTCATATATAATTTATGTGTGTGTGTGTGTGTGTGTGTGTGTGTGGTTTTAGTTATAGGTGGACACAATACCTTTATGTTATTTATTTATTTTTATGTGGTGCTGAGGATCGAACACAGAAAAGCCAAGGGCTTAATGAATTCTTAACTGAAGTCTCCCCAATCTTTAAAGAATTCAGGTAAGAATTTATTAAGCCCTTGGCTTGTCTGTGTTGGAAGACTTTCAGTTTCTGTTTTAGTTTCATTGTAAGATATTGGTTTGTTTAGGTTTACTATATCCTCTTTGTTCCATTTGGGTAGGTCATGCATGCCTAGAAATTTGTCCATATCTAGATTTTCCAGTTTATTGGAATGTAACTATTCAAAATAGTTTGTACTAATCCTCTGAATGTCAAAAGTATCTTCAGGGATATCTCCTTTTTCATATCTAATTTTGTTAAATTGTGTCTTCTCTCTTTTGGTTAGTTTAGGGGGTTATCAATCTTTTTATTTTTAAAAAGCAACTCTTAATTGCATTGCTCCTGCATATTATTATTTTATTCTCAATTTTATTAATTTAAGTTCTGATCTCAATTATTTCCTGTCTTCTACCTATTATGGCATCAGAAAATTCTTTCTTTCCCAAGGCCTTGAGGTATAGCATTATCTTATATTTGGAATCTATTTTTTAATGTAAGCACTCAATGATATAAACTTTCCTCTTAGAGATTTTGATATGTCATTTCTCTGTTTTGAGAATTTTTTGATTTCTTCTCTCATTTCTTCTTTTATCCATTCTTTATTTAAAAGCAAATTGCTCAATTTCCACGTGTCTATAGTGACTATAAGTTTTCTTGTTGTTGGTTTCTAATTTCATTCCATATGATGTGATAAGATGCAAGGATTACACTATTTTTTTGACGTTTACTAGTACTTACTTTATGACCTAGAGTATGTTCTATTTTTGAATATTTTCCATGAGATGCAGAGAAGAAAGTAAATTCAGCTCTTTCAGGGTAAAATATTCTGTATATGTGTTAACTCCATTTGAATTGAAGTATTATTTAAGTCAGAAAGATCTTATTGATTTTATGTGTGAATTATCTGTTCATTAGTATTGAAATCAGCCAGTAGTATTATATTGAGGTCTATCTGGGATTTAATATCAAGAAATTTTCTTTTTTTATGTATTTAGGTGCACTGATATTTAAGGCATAAATAATTGTATTGTTATATTTTCTTGTTGGATTGGTCCCTGTACCATGATGCAGTGACCTTCTTTGTCTCTTCTGATTAACTTTTGCTTGAAATTTGTTTTGTCAGATATGAGACTATCTACTGCTTCTTTTTATACTCCATTTGCATGGGATATTTTTTTCCATCCTTTTACTTTCAACCTATGAATGTCTTTGCTTATGAGATGAATCTCTTGCAAACAGTATATAGTTGGACCTTGACTTTTAATCCATCATGCCAACCTGTCTTTCAATGGGGAATTGAGAACATTCACCTTCAGTGTTATTATGGAGATAATATTGTTATTTCCTGCCATTTTTGATAGTTTTCTATATTTAATTGTCTTGATTTTCATTCAGTTGGTTGCTCTTCTATTGAGCTTTTCCTATTTGAGAACTTTGGGGTTTGGTTTTGGGTTACTCTATGTGCACTATAATTTTTAAGTATTCTTTGTAGTGCTGACCTAGTGGTTATGAATTCTTTTAATTTATCCTTATCATGGAACATTTTTATTTCTTCATCTATGATGAAAGAAAACTTAACTGGATCTAACAATCTTGACTAGCAATAGTTTTCTTTTGAAGCTTGGAATATCTCATTCCAAGTCCTCCTTGATTTTAGGGTTTGAGTTGAGAAGCCAGAAGTGAGTTTGTTGATTTGCCTATAAAAATAACCTGATTTTTTTTGCAGCTTTTAATATTTTTTTCTTATTTTCTATGTTGGATATTTTGATTATGATGTATCTTGGAGAGTTTCTGTTTTTATTTTGTCTCTATGAGCATCTATATGCCTCCTGTATGTGGACATCTATCTCATTTTTAAGGTGGGGAAATTTTTCTGCTATCATTTCACTGAACGGGTTCTTAACGCTTTTAGCTTCTATCTCCGTGCAATCTTCTATTCCAATGTCTTAGATTTGGCCTCTTGATGTTGTCTCAGATTTCTTCCAGATTCTGATCATGGTCTCTTTTTCTTCCTTTATTACATACTGAGTTTTCAAATTCATACACCCTATTTTCAAGGACTGAAGTTCTGCCTTTGAGGCTTGAAGTTCTATTTTCTATGAAATCTGTTCTATTGGTGATATTTCCAAGTGAATTTTTAACTTCATTCATTGTCTTTCATTTCCAGAAGTTCTGATTGGTTTATTTCCAGTATCTCTATATCCTTATTAAAGTGGTCTTTCACCTCCTGTGTTTGCTTTCTTAATTCATTCCTTAAATCTTTTTTTAGTCCATTCAACATTTTACTAATCAGTTTTTTATAGTTTTCCTCTGGAATTTTGTTCAGTCCATATCTGTGGGTTCCTCGTAAATTTGGGGGGATTGAAAGTTTGGGGGAGAGATTTGTTTGCCTGTTTCCTCACATTTTCAAAGTTCTTGGACTTGTGCATCAGTTGTGTGGCATTCCTCTTATATACATGTGTCCTTTGATGTGTAGATTTTTTTTGCTCTAGGAACTTCTCTTTGTTTTCACAGTATAAATAGATGCCTAGGAGTGGATCCTGAGGTCCCCCTCTAGTTGTTTCTACTTGGGTAGAAAGCATATATATTAATACTACTTACTCGAATAAAGTAAATGTCAGCTATTGCTAATATTCCCTTATTCCCTATAATCAAGGAAATTCTTTAAACAGGTTCCAAAAACATTTAGATAAACTCATAATTTGTTATATATTCACTGAGTTAAAAATACATGGATTGGGGTGTAAAAAAATAAAATATATCTTCAAAGAAAATAACAATATAAAAACTGCAAAATTTACTCAATATTATGAGTAATTATGATTTACTTTTTATGATGCATTTATATATACTAAATGTGTATATGTATTCCTTTTCTTATATGTATATGAGAGAAAACCTAAATATATGTTAGTGTGTCTATTTCTAACAATGGCAATACCTAAGGTCTTAAGAGAGATGGGTAAAGTAGAAGTTGCTAACAAATAAAAATATTCTTTTAAGATGATTGAAAAATTCATTTTCAAAAATTTTTTTAATGATGGGAAGTAATGACAAAAATATTTAAGGATCTTCTAGACACGAAACACTGATTACTGATAAAAACTTGGGTATGCAAAAAGGGGAGGTAAGGGAATGAAATGATGTGAATATATCAAAGTGGATATTAAATGGATAAAATATGAATGCCAAATTTCATATTTAAAAATATATGTCAGCATCAGATTTCAGGAAGAAAATACAGCATAGGTAGTAAAAAAAAGGTAGTTTTGACTGAGGAAAGGTAAAATTACTAATTTATCAGATTTTAATGAGTAAACATATGCTATAAAATATAGAGTGCTAACAAAAACTTTTAAAATATTAAATTTCTGGGACCAATGGAGCATGCCTGTAGTCCCAGCAGCTCAGGAGACTGAGGCAGGAGGATTGCAAATTCAAAACCAGCCTCAGCAACTTAGTAAGGCCCTAAGCAACTTGGAAAGACCCTGACCCAAAATAAAAATTAAAAATTAAAAGGGCTGGGTTTGGGCTAGGGTTGTTGCTCAGTGGTAGAGCACTTGCCTAGCATGTGTGAAGCACTGATAATCCTCAGTACCACATAAATAAATAAATAAATAAATAAATAAATAACATAACATAACATAACAAAGTTGTTGTGTACATCTACAATTAAAAATATTTTTTTTATTTAGAAAAAAAGGGAGCTGGGGCTGTGGGTCAGTGGTTAAGTGCCTCTAGTTTCAATCCTGGTTCAAAAAAAAAAAATTTAAATTTACATGTTTGTATTGTATAGTGGAAACTGACCAATAAAAAACATTTCAGAAAGCAGAGAAAGAGTAGAGTACAAAAAAGCATGCAATCTGTTAAATTTAAATTAAGATTAATAATTATATTAATGTATCTATACATACAAATAAATCATACATAATATATTTAATAATGTGATAATGTGATAATGTTGAATATAAATATAATGATATTCAATTTAAGTACAAAGTGTCTCTATTTAAAAATAAATTGTCTGTTTCCCTAAAGTCAGTATCATTGTATTGCATGTACCCCAAACAACTAGAAAGTTTTCCACAAATAAAAATTCTTAAATGAAAAAATTGTTTGTTATTTTAGCAAGATAGTCTTTTAATAGAAGCATTAAGAAAGATGAAAGCAAAAAGATGAAGGAAGATATAGGCAGCACAAACCAAAAGAAATTTGTTAAGAGTTAAGGTACTATCATAATATAAGGAAAGAATCATTATTAGATATGAAGAAGCATAATTTAATATGAAAGATTGATTCTCCAATTAACTTTTAAAAATCATGTGCATGTACCTAAACTACACAGGTTTGATACAGATTTAAAATTTTTAAAAAGGGCTGGGGATTTAGTTTAGAGGCAAAGTGCCTCTGGGTTCAATTCCCAGTGTCAAAGGGAGAAAAAAAGAAGAAAAAGGAGGAGAAGGAGAAGGAAAAGAAATTATCGCAATGAATATTCACAATTTTTACATGAATTATAAGGAAAATATAATCAGAAAAACTTTCCTTTTGGAAAAATTAATTGAATTAAAGGCAATATTACTAAAAAAAGAAAAAATTGAATTATTTGAGCATGTGTTATAAGAAACTAAAAAGAGAAAAGCCGAAATTAAACACAAATGAATCAGAAAGCAGAAACAATAAATAGTATAAAAAGCATACAACAAAATTACCATAGCAAGAATCAATAAAACCAAAGGTATTTTCATTGAAAAGACATGCTGAAATTGACAAGAGATTATTTAAGAAAATATTTGGAATTGTCTAAATACTTTATGTCTGAATTAAAAGTGAGAATACCATTATGGTTTTATAGATATTAAACAATAAAACCATAATAAGAATATTTTTTCAACAACTTCTTGCATTTATTAGTAGGCAAAGAGTGTGAGACTTGAGTCATGGGCAGGAAAGGACAGTAACCCTAGAATTGGGCCTTGGAAAAAGAAAGCTGGCAATAGATCACCTATATCCAGCAAAATTAAGCTTCAGATTTGAAGATGAAATAACAACCTTCCATGATAAACCAAAGTAAAAGGATTCACAACTAGAAAGCCTGTACTAGAGAACATTCTCAACAAAATATTCCATGAGGATGAACTGAAAAAAAGAAAAAGTGAAAACCAGCAAAGGGAGGAACTACACTAAAGGAATAGTCAATCAAAATAGAAACTAAGTCAAATTAAAAACTAGAAATAAACCCAAATGACCAGGAATACAAATCACATTAACCTTGAATGTTAATGGCCTAAACTCATTAATCAAAAGACAGACTGTCAGATTGGATTAAAAACAAGACCCAACAATATGGTGTCTCTGAGACTCACCTTATAGGAAAAGACATTCACAGACTGAAGGAGAAAGGATGGGAAAAAACCTATCACTCATGTGGATCCTGTAAATAAGCAGGGTTTCCATCTTCATATACAAATATATTTTAACATCTATAGGAAATCAAAAATTCCTACAAAACACCTATTTCCAATTTTAGTATAACAAATATCTGAGCAAAACTATATATATTAAAGAAATTTAATTTGTTATATAAACCTTTTTAAAGAATACTTCTACAAACATATGGCATAATGAATCAGTCAGCTTTCATTGCTGAGACCAAAATACTTGACAAAAATTACTTAGAGGAGGAAAACCTTATTTTGGCTCAAGGTTTTAGAGGTTCAGTTCATGTCCACTAGTTCCTAGGCAAAAACTTCCAGGAAGAAAGAAAGAGAGAAAAGGAGGAAAAGGAGAAGGAGGAGGAGGAGGAGGAGGAGAAGGAGGGGGAGGAGGGAAGGATGATGAGGAGGAGGAGGAGGAGAAGAAGATGAAGGGGGACCTAGAAGGAGAGGGAAGGGAGTTGGACAGAAAATAAACACTTCCAGTGACCTACTTCCACCAACCAGGCCCACAGTGACCTACTTCTTTCAACAGGTCCCAGCTCCTAGCAGTCATTAAGCTGTGCTTATAACATTCTATTTGTCTCCAATCCGCATCTCCAAACTTTTCAAACTTCTTCAACAAATAAGTTCCAAAGGCTTTCTGAATCACATTGTCAGGTCATTCACAGCAGTAACCTCACTTCTCAGTACAAATTTCTGTGTTAGTTAAGCTTTTCATTGCTGTAACCAAAACACCTGAAAACAATAACTTGGAGAGAGCAAGATTTACTTTGGCTCATGTTTCACAAATTTCACTCCATGACCCGCTGATTCCAGGGCAGAAAAACATCATGGTGGGAGGACATGGTAGAGGAAAGCTGTTCAGCTTATGGCAGCCAGGAAGAAGGGTTGGGGAGAAAGAAGGGACTGGGAAGAAGATAGACCCTTCCAAGCCATGCTCCCAGTGATCTACTTTCTTTAACTAGATCCCCACTTCCAAGTAGTCCCTTCAGCTACCAATGGATTAATCCACTAATGAAGTTAGAGCCCTCAAGATCCAATCATTTCACCTCTGAACAGTGCTTCATTGCCTAATACATGGGCTTTGGAGGGACATTCCAGATTCTAGCCATAAAGTATAAGTAGTGAATAGTAACACTTAAAAATATATCATTATTCTTACACAAAGGCTTCCAGGTTATGAAAAAAACAAATGCTTCTCAATATAGCCTTGAGAGCAAAACCTGTCCGGTACATATAACTTGGTAATACTATGTTATGTCACTTGAATCTCTTTGTGAACATAGATAAAGAAAAAAGTTTTTAACTAAATATAATATGTGCACTGAGTTTTTAAAGGGCCAGTATAGTTTTATTTTAGAAATTCAAGATTATTTAATGTTTTAGATATGGGTAACTTTTTCATAAACACCATACAGAGAAAATATCATTCCAATTGATACAAAATAATAATAATGTAAATTCACTTGATAACACAGTCTACTAGAAAAATAGAAATGTTATAGAACTGTTTCTGAAAAGTTGTGATAAAAATTCATAAATCAGGATAAAATGGTTAAATATATTTTTTCTAAAGTAGGAAATGATACATGTAATATACATACAACTTTGAAAATAAAATTCTAGCCAGTAAAACAAGTCAGGAAAAGTAATTAGAGTTGGAAAGAAAATATAGAAGTGTGATTATCTACAAAGCGGTTGTTTATAGAGAAAATACATAATAATCTGGTTGAATGATAGAATTAATACCTAAAATCATTGAAGGCATTGGATACAAGATCAACATGCAAGCATCAATTATATTTGCATTTACAGCAACAAAAATTACTAAAAATAATTTAAATTTAAAAATAAGGATTCCATTTACAAAACGATTATTGTGAATACTTAAATTTCTATAAGACTAATATCAAAAGAACAACATGATCAAGAAAAATTAAAGAAACCTAATATGTTGAAGGACATAGCATGATATTTACTGGGAAAATCAATATCATAAGGGTGATTAAACTTGAAAATTTAAAGATTAAATGTAATCTCAAAGATAATTCCAGGAAAAGTTTTTTAAACAGCTTCATTGAAGTCCACAGCATAAAATTCATCCTGTTAAATTCAATAAATCAGTGATTTTTAGGATATTCACATAGTTACAACAATCACTGCTATCAAAAATCTAAAAACTTTCCACCACTCCAAAAAGAAGCACATACTCAGGAATGGTCATGTTCCATTACCTCATAATCTTAGCCCTTCATAATCACTAATCCACTCTGTTTCTACAGGTTTGTCTGTTCTTGGCATTTCACAGAAATAGACTCAGGTAACATGGAATCTTTTAGAAAGGTTGAATGTCACAAATATAATATTGAGTCAAAAAAAGCCAGGCACAAAAGTTTTATTTTTTTATTTTTTATTCTTTTTGCGGAGGTGGGGTACATAATTCAATAATCATTTTTGAAAATTTTTATTATTAGAACAAGTAATATAATTCCACTGTATGACTTAAGCAATCATAATATTATTTTCATTTCACGAAATGCAGAATTACCTGACAGACTCCAGATTTAGATATATTAATTTTAAAGCTTATGTTTACAATTGTATATATTTGAAGATATGCAACTGTCTGATTTAAGCTCAGATGAATACAGCATAGCACAGTTAAGTTCATCATCTGATGATTCTTTTACCCTGTAATGATGAAGAGTGCAGAATGCAGTTACATTATATGGAAATAAACTATGAAATGGAAGCGCTTTTCTTGTAATTGTAAAAAACAATATGAAAATGGATGGCGTTCTTATATAATTTTAGTAAGAGCTAGTAATTATAAAAACAGTCCATTCTTTAATATTTATATCAACATTTTTAATTTGCTAATTATATGTATTATATATATGTATTTCATTAATTTGCAACATCTTTTTACATGTCTATTTATTAATACTATTCTTCTGAACATAATGTTTTCCTTAGATGTATCATAATTTTTTAAATAAACTTACTTTAATTTGAAAGTTGAGCCATTTATCAATACCCATGGGTGATCCCTGCTCTTACGAAAGACTCCAACCCACGATAGAAGTGAGAGGGAATGTAGAAAATGCTGCCAGAAAACAGAATTTTCATTTAAATAATCAGTTTGAAAGGTTTTATTACTTGTTGAAATAGTGTATTCTTTCATAATACCTCAATGTTCAAAACAAATTAACTGGATAAACAATATATTAAGGCTAAACTTACTTTTCATATTGTTAAAAACCTTGCACAAATGTTTGTAATTTGGCTTTAAAATTAACTCTATTTAGTAACCACATTCTTCTGTGAATAAGGAATGTTATGATTCACGTAATCTGTTACACATTAACAAAACAAACACAGCAAGAACTTAAATAGATTTCCAGATACTACACATTTAATTGTCCAGAGGCTATGACTAAATCAATGTAGTTTTCCACTACGTTTCTCAGAGTATGGGTTTTAGAAGGACATTAAAGGGGTCTCCATTGAAGAACTAAATGACATGGAAGTCAAAAATCTAGTGTTTGGAGGGCTGGGGTTGTAGCTCAGTGGTAGAGTGCTTGCCTAGCATGTGTGAAGCACTGGGTTTGATTCTCAACACTGCATATAAATAAATAAAATAAAGGTCTTTGACAACTACAAAAATGTTTTTAAAAAAATTTAGAGTCGCCACTGTTATCTGTTTGTTTTTGTGAACTACTGATGGTTCAGAGAAGGTGGTTGACTTATTTCTGCTGCTATCTGATAAATACAACTATAAATTATGAAATTAATGAAAGACAGGAGCAAAGAAGAATTCTGAAAGATGGAAAGAAGGAGGTAAAAAGGTTTGGCACCGTAGGATCAGGGATCCACAGAGGGTCAGAGTATCTTAAATCCCTTACCCAAAAGAAGAAAGTGCCCCGGCATGCTGACTCCCTACCCAGCCCAGCAATAAGAGGTGGCTCCTAAGCTCCTCTGCATGAAAGGGATTCCCACTAGCAGGACCCAGCAGAGCAGAAACCAGAAACTATTGGTGAAAATCGTCTTTCAGGAGATCCCTTAACAGTGTGTGACCAGGGGAAATGCTTCTTCTCCCACCAAGGGAAACCAGGGCAGAGATGCAGGACTGGGGATTCAGAAAAAGGAATTCCATGACAACAAATGATCTACCTTGGACGTCTGTCTGTCCCTGAGGGCATGAGACTCACTGCTCCCATCCAGAGATCAGACGTTGGAACAGATTTTGAAAATGTTACAGTCACATAATACACTAGTGAAAATTAGAAAACTACAGATAAATGGAATAAGATGGATGAATCATCATATAAGAGTGAAATAGGACAAAAATTAAAATGCATACAGTTATGATTGCATTCATGTAAAAAACAGGCAATCTAATTTATAATAGCAAAAGTCAGGAAAGCGTATTATATTTGTGGAATTTATACTCTTGTACATGCATGCGTATGCGAGAGTGGGGCAGTTGGGAACTGGAACCGTTTTATCTAGTGGTCTGACTGTGATTACCTTGTTCTTGTCACTTTGCAATCAATCTTCACAATTAAGAGATGTTTAGTTTTCTTTATGTGTAATAAAATTAAATAGCAAAGTTTATTTCAGAATGAAAGGATAAAATTGTTATATGCATGGCTTTTCACAAAAAGCAAGAACTGGAAATAATCAAATGTGTATTAAAGCATACAAATAATGAAAATCATGAAGTCAAACAATGAAATATTACTTAGACTTGTAAAGAGTTGGTAAGTATGTACAAGAGTATAAATTCCACAAATATAATATTGAAAAGAAAAACCTTTCTATAGAAAGAAACATTTAAAACCTTACCATTTCTTCTTCATTGTCTATATACAGCAGATTAGAGTTCTTGGAAGCACAGGACACCACACTCTCATTCCAAGTTCTTCTTTCTACACCAATGTAGTAACAGCTATTGGAATATGTTAACCACTCCTTTGGACAACGTCTACAGTGATGTGCTGAAGGAAGATTTTCATGGATTTTTATTCCGAAATGATGTGAATTTTTAAAAATGAAAATGAACTTACATATTTGCATATATAAAAACGTATGTAACATACCTATGTACCCCTCAGGCTGTTTCATATAAAACCAAACCTATACTTATATACACAAGCCCAGAAAAGGGCCAGCCTCTCATCCCATGGATGTGCCCATTGAAAGCAAACAAAGAAAAAACCTCACACAAGCCCTGTAAAGGTCAGGGGCTGAACAAAACTTCTTTTTCTAGAACAGAAATTTTTTTTATGCCTTATAATATACCAGTAGGAATTTTGAGCCAATAGCCCAAAAAGTTTTATAATTATTTTAAGTTGGTATTTCATCTTATTGCTGAACAAAAAGAAATGTCTTCCTATAATCTAACTTATGTGCTCATAAATAGTGCCAATTTTTCTAGACTTATTTTCCCCTAAGAAATTGATTAACATTTTTGTATAGCTTAAGTCACAGAGAAAAATAAAATATGTACAAATATCAGAACTTTGAAAATCATTGTGTACCTTTCTGGGTTCTCATCAGGGAAGAATTGTTCTCCTCCTGTATTACAGTAGCTAGAAAAATTAAAGTAATTCTTATAAAAATTAATATCCAAATAAATCATAATCATTTTAGTTTCTTAATTTAAAATTTACATATTATTTAGAATGAGAATAATGTAGATTCAAATTGATTTTTAAAAGAAAACCAATAAAGAAAAAATTACTTCAATGAAAACCTAAAGGTCTAAACATCACAATCTCTTTCAGTACAATATTTAACATAACCACTTTCAGAACACAATATGTATTTCTTAGTAAAGTTTTCCGGTCTCCTAAAGTGTGTCTTTGAGTTACAAAATCACAATAAATATAATTAAAAAGACTCACTGCAATCCTTATTTATACTTTTGACAAATTCAGAATAACTGTTTCACTTTTAGTCTAAATACACACATTAAAATGATAGTTTTCTTCCCTGAAATGAAATATGTAGGGGACTCTTCCAATGATTAAAGCAAAAACTTCCCTTATACTCTTCCAAAATGTTCTTACATGGAATAACAACTGTAATCATCACCACCACAGTGACCATTAAAACAAAGCAGGTGATTCCCAGGATCCCAGCAATGAGCTTCTCTGGAGGTGATGGAAACTCTGCAGAGGAGAAATGGTAGCATGGAGAAAGGAGGATGCAGACAGCTGTTCAGAAGGTTTATGTACAAGAGAAACCCCAGGCACAGGGAATGGTAGAGGTAAACTTGTACCCAATTCCACATCTACAATTATAATCTGTCTCTAGAATACACCATCACATTTTCAGTTAACATAATGCTCCAGAAGTTCCTTATCAAGGACTAGAAACTTCAACAATGTAACAAAAACTAGTCTTCATATTTTACACTATAGTAACAGCTCGAGTTAGAGCTCCTATCCTCACAAATGAAAAATATGAGTTTATTCCCTACTTTCTACCCACACCTCTGCACCCCAACTACACATCCTAGACCAGCTAGACTGAAGATTGATTGTGTTTTACCTTTGCAGTGCCTGTCTTTGTCATTCCCTGGATGCTCCTGAGAAGAATTTTGAAAATTTAAATCTGCATAGGTTATTTCCTCCTCAGTGACTAAAATGGAGCTTTTAGTGTCCTTAGATTTTCTGTGCTGCTTCTTTGGGTTCTTGCCCAGATTCAGTTCTGAGTAGATCACTCCTTTGTTACTCATTTCTGCCGCTGAGTGATGTCAGGGACTGTGCTCTGATATTTGTGCTTAAGAAGATAACAAATGGCATAGGTGGTGACCATAACCCTAGTGAAGTCAATGGGCAGGGCGAGGACCGAGTATTGGTGCTCAGTTTGCTTTTGAAGAATCCAAATCTTTCCCTAGAAAATTAAACATTAAAACTTATGGTAAATTAGGCAATATTCTAAGGATACTATACTATTGACAAAATATTATTAGTAGGGCAACAAACAATAAATTAGTGAGAAATTAAGATGCTCATGAATAAGGATATCTTTAATAAAGTTAGTTTCCGTAGAAATAATTTAAGACCGTGAAAAATAATACTGGCATGAAAAATCACAGTGATTTTTTTTTTTTCTTTTTGTGGTGCTGGGGATCAAACCCAGGGCCTTGTACTTGCAAGGCAAGCACTCTACCAACTGAGCTATATTCCCAGCCCTCATAGTACTTTAATAGAGGAAATTATGCATTGATTTTATGATAAATTGACATCCAGTGAGGTTAAAAACTGAGTGTTTAAACAGATAATTGAAAAGTAGACACATCTTAATTTCTTGCACTCTTACTTTTATTTAGTTCCTTATATTTACTTATTAAAGTGGATTAGAGGTATTAAATAGTCTTACTTTGAATAATTGAGAAGTTGTTAAGAAATTCTAAAAATTCAAGGATACTATATATGTTGAAAAATGTTCTCTGATGTTATAAACACACGCATGACAAAATAATATTGAAAAGACTACAAAAGAAATTTTAACATTTATTTTATGGAAATAATTGGCCATAAAATCTTGAAATGATAAAGTATAAAACTCTCATTGTAGGTTGAAACTTCCAGATACTCTATGGTCATGAAAATCAATGAGGGTCACTTTAGTTATGTAAGTAATTGCAATAGTTCAGGTAAAGTATTCTGATAATTACTAATAAACAGGTGTACTCTTCTAAAATGCAAGTAAGAATATATAAAATATAATGCATGTAAAACACTTAACACTTAACCTGGCACTTAAAATTTTCAATAAAATGTTGGCGATTTAAACTATTATATAAGTTACAATTGCTATGTCATTATTTATGAATCGAATCAGTCATGCAATGTAAATCTTTACATAAAGATCTTGTATATCAGTTTGATATATATTTATTGATTAATTGATTAGAAGTATTCATTAAGTTTAGCATTTTATTTGATCTAGTTCATCTGAATTTTTATTGAAAGCAAGAACTAATTTTATTAACAATCTAACTACCTTATGATTTACATTTGACTTTCACCATTCATAGAAATTCCTATTAAAACTCTATAATGGCTGAGCAAATATAAGTTAATATGTTATTTTTCAAATATTCAAAGCTTACTGATTATAATACCCCCAAATTAATGGTCTATTGTTTTGATGCTCCTGAGTTTCATTTTAAATCATATTGATTTAAAAAACCCAATATGTGTGGATGCACTTGATCAGTTATACAAGGCAATAATTAGAAACCTTTAAGAAATCCTCTGATGTATTTCATATTTTAAGAATTTTCCTCAACTTAAGTAAAGATTTTGATGCTGTACTTTGATCTTATTGTCTATGAACTACATCATGTCTAGCATTTGAAATCCCCCTCCATCTGAGGTGGGCTAGCAGAGATAGAAGAGCTAGCAACGCATACCTTCTGTTGTCAGAAAGTCGTGCATCCTTTAGTGGGAAGACCTGGTTACTCACATAACCATAAGAAGATCTGCCATAGCTGAGTAAGAAAGGGTGAGATTGAATGACATAAATCTAGGACAAGAACAAAGAATATCTATGATCTTCACAGATTGCCCTGTGAAGGCTCAGAGTGAGTCAAGAATGGAAAAAGTAGATTTCTCATCAATGTGTCACTTAAAGTTGAACCGGAAATTCTCACACACAGGCTATTTTGATATCAGTTTATCTCATCACACACCTCCAGAATATAGGACACTTTGGGCTTCTATTGAAGGACAATATGGACTTCTAAGTGTGTCATTTAGTTTGTCCATTTCCAAGCACCTTTGAAAACTTGTTTACATATTCTATAATTGGAGGGAATGAAGTCTAAACACTCGTGAACTTAACTGGTTTCCATTTCAATCACAAACATTTTCTTAAGAGAATCTTACATTTTAATTCCTTTTTAAATATTAGATTTCTAAATCTTAGTATACTGTCTTTTTTGTTGATTTGTTTTTGCTTATTTGTTGTTGGGGAATTGTTTTCATATTGCTTTTTGATTTTTGCTGCTGGGGCCTAGGACCTCATCCATACTAGATATGTGCCTCATTATGTACTTCTTTTCCTCAAATCTTTATTATATCATTTATATTATAATGGAAAAAATTATAAAACTCATAACATTTTCAACAGAAATATATAAATACATAATATATATACATATACATATATATATATATCACTAATTATTCTGAGCAATTATTACACTTTCAACTTCCTGTATTTGGCATAAAAATACTAGTGCTAGACTTATTTTCTCTGCTTGAGTTCTTTAAACTTCTACATTTTATTTTATTATTATTATTTTTTTCTTTTTGATATACTAGGGATAGAACCAAGGGCCTCACACATTCTAGGCAAGCACTCTCCCACTGAGCTACATTCCAGTCTTTTGCTTTGTTTCATTGAGGTCTCCAAAGGATGGCCAGGTTGGTCTTCAACTTGCAATCCTCCTGCCTCAGCCTTCTGAGTAGCTTCAATTACAGGCATTTCAGGTATGCATCGCTCTTTCCAGATTATGTTTTCAATACATTAATCTTCAGAATTCCCTTGATAAAAATAAATATATTTAGATGGGAAAATATTATTTGATGCTGAGCTATATCAGCATGCCTGAGGTTAACATAACTACTCATGTAACAAATAACTACTCATATTATTCATTCACTCATTCTCAATCAAAACTATTTCAATAAGTATAATTAGTTGTGACAAAATCTAAGTTAAAATATAGAAAAGTAATTTTTAAAAAAAATCTCCCTTAGAAGGTGACATCAACAAAGCAGAACAGAGTCCTTCATTCAAATTCCCCCACAGAAACAATAATTTTGCAGCCATCCATAGATGAGATAGATGCCTTGGAATTCAGGTAGGAGTTTATAAAACTCTAGAGAAGTCCAAGATCAAGGAGGGGTGTTTTAAAGAGGGTAGACTCACATTCAGGTGGCAGACTTGTTGAAAGTGTCCCCAACTCCAGACCCAGAAATGGCCTCCTCCCCTGGGGGTTCAGCTACCAAAACCATCTGACAAGGGACCTGGAAGGAGTCACACTCACTAGGACCTTAAAAGACAGGTTGGTCCCAGCTGCAGACCACAGAACCACCCTATACTTTTACTCCAGCCCCTCTCAGCTTCAGTCTGAGATCAGTCCTGCACACTCAGGAACCTCTTGGGAGATATACCAATTTGCATTCCCAGAACAGGTTTACTGACATCACCTCCTAGCTGAAATGTCCCTGCTGTGGGCAGATGTGATTTGTGCTTGCGAAGACTCACTCTGAAATTTTGTTGCCGATGTAACAGTGTTGACAGGAGTGGGACATTTGAGAGGTAATTCGGTCATCAAGGCTCTCCCATCTTGAAGGAATTAATCTAGTACCTGTGAGGCTGGATTAGTTAGCATGAGAATAAGTCGTTCAGAAAGTGTGTCACTTCTTTGATTCCACTTCTCTCACCATGTGACCCCTTTATTCCATACATACATTCTGGAGCAGCATATATCTTAGATCAGAAGACCAGTTGCTGGCACCTACCTAGCTTCTAGATCTACGGGCCAAAATAAGCCTCTTTACTTTATATATTAAACATCCTCAGGTGTTTTGTAATAGTGGCAGAAAACATATTAATAAGGCACTTAATCAAAGTTCTCTACCTGAACTGTAGCTTGGGAGCAGTCCCATCCACACAGGGACCTGCAGGAGAGATTGTCACCAGTGGTGACCATGATTTCATCTGCTGAGTTTGGTCCTACCATGGATCTTGAAATGCCCCTGAAATACAATTCAAGCCCTTCTCAACTATGACTTGAGAACAACCCTTCCTAGCTAGTAATCCACCAAATGATACAACTGTCCATGACCCCAAAGCATGAAAAACTTGGTCTCAACTATAGACCCTGACAAAGCCCTGGGACTCCATTCCATTGCCTTTTATCTGTGGACCAAGGCAGTGTTGCCCACCCAGGAATCCACCCAGTGACACAGTGGAGGCCTTCTCAAGGACCCAGAAGTCATAGTATGCACACACCTAGTAAAAGACCCACCACAGGTACACCCTGAGGCAGACAATCATCCCAGAACCAGCCCTGTAAACCAATGTCCTAGAGAGAATCTGGGACAGGACAGAATCCATGTCCATTAGAGACCCAGTAACAGGCCCACCAACCATGGATGCCACTGTAGACACAGAGGCTCCAACCTTATTTGACTATTATCTTGGAGATAATTTCATCATCCCAGAAACATAATGGAAGTAATTATGCTGTCAAAAGCAAGCTGTAAAAATTAAAAGAGGTATCTGCTCTTTCAAACACAGATACTAGTGCAAGAATATATAGATAATGAAGAATCAGGCAAATAGAATATCAGCAAAGGAAACTAATAAAACTGCAATGACCAACTCCAAAATGGAGATCTTTTAGATTCTCTAAAAGAGAATTCAAAGAATCATCTTAAATAATTTCAAAGAAGATCAAGAAAACTCAAGTAGGGGAATAATGAAATTAAGAAAACAATGCAGAAACATAACTAAAAGTTTAAAAGTTCAATAGCTAGTTTCCACAGCTGACTCAACTATGCAAAAGTAGCAAACTTAAAATGGTTTACATGAAATTAACCAATTAGTAGATCAAAAAGGAAAAAACGATGAAAAATATGGAAGAAAGAAAGCATACCGTACCTAGATGGTAATCTATAAACTATTTTGACTCATGGGATACCATCCCAAATATGAATGTATGGATTCTGGGTGTTAAAAAAGGAGAAGAAGGATAAAGGAAAAGTCATTATTTCAAAAAGTACTGTTTGAAAATTTGCAAATGTTGGGATGAATATTGTCACACATATTTGTAAAGCTCAATAGATCCCAAGGAATATAGACCATTGAAGAATTTTATGAGTCACATTGTAATAAATTAGAATTTCTTTTTTTAATTTGTTCTAATTGTTACACATGACAGTAGAATGCATTTTGATACATCATACATAAATGGAGTATAACTTCTCATTGTTCTAGTTGTACATGATGTACACCAGTCATGTAATCATATATGCACACAGGGTAATAATGTCTGATTCATTCTACTCTCCCTCTTCCCCCCATCCCCTTCCCCTCCCTTTACTCCCCTCTGCCTATCCAAAGTACCTCTATTCTTCCCTAGCCCCCACCCCCTTATTGTGAATTAGTATCTGCATGTCAGAGAAAACATCGGCCTTTGGTTTTGGAGGAATGGCTTACTTCACTTAGCATGATATTCTCCAGTTCCATTAACCTGTAAATACCATAATTTCATTCTTCTTTAAGGCTGAGTAATAGTCCATTGTGAACATATACAAATTCTTTATACATTCATCTGTTGAAGGGCATCTAGGTTGGTTTCATAGTTTAGGTCAAATAGAGACTCTTTAAAGGCACAAGAGTTGACACTCATCCCATAGAATTGAAACTCCATAAGGCTAACAGTAGGATTCTCAACAGAAACCTTGTAAACAGTAGGCATTGGCATGACATATTCAAAGTGCTGAGGAAAAACTGCTAACCAAGAATATGATACTTGGCAAACTGTCCTTTGGAAATGAAGGACATATAAAGGAAAATGTAATATGAGCTAAAGGAGTTTATCACCATGAGAACTTCCTTCTCAAAAAGGTTAAAGGGAGTTCTTCAGGTTAAAGTGAAAGGATGCTAAGTAACAACATGAAAACATTTGAAAGTAAAAAAATTACAGGTAAATATAAATCTATAGTTAAATTCAGAATTCTAATATTACAGTGCTGATGTGTAAATAATTTATATCCTCAAAGATATTCAAAATACTTATGGCTACAATAATTTGTTAAGGGGTATATAATGTAAAACACATACATTTTATATCAAAAGCATAAAATGGAAGGGAGAGTTGAAAGTGTAGTTTTACATGTGACAGAATTTGTTTTCAGCTTAAAATAAGCTTTTATACCATATACTATATGAGGCTCATGGTACTTACAAAGCAATAACCTGTAATAGATACATATAAAAGAATTAAGTATGTTAATACAGAAAATCATAAAATCACAAGAAAAGACAGGAAGATGCCAGACATGGTGGCACACATCTGTAATCCCAGTGACTTGGGAAGCTGAGGTAGGAGGATTATAAATTCAAAGCCAGCCTCAGCAACTTAGTGAGGGCCTAAGCCACAAAATAAAAAGGGGCTGGGGCTGTAGCTCAGTGGTTAAACATCCCTGGGTTCATGCCCCAGTGAGGAAGAGAAGATCTACAAAATAACTAGAAAACAATTAATAAATAGTAGTAAGTCCATACCTATCAATAATTACATTGAATGTAATTAGATTCAATTATCTCATCAAAAACATAGGTTGACTAAGTAGATAAACAAAAAACTCAATCATATGCTATCTACAAAAGATTCACTTCACTGAAGGACACATACATACTAAAAGTGAAAGAATGGAAGATAATACTCTATGCAAATGGAAACCAAAGGAGAACGGGAGTAATTACAGTTATACTGGATAAAATACACTTCAGCTCAAAAACTGTGACATATATGTACCCAACATCAGAGGATCTAAATGTCTAACACTAATAAATAGATTGGAACAGAGATATAGATGCAAAAATAGTAGGGAACCTCAAAACCCCACTCTCAACAATGGATAGATCATCCAGACAAAAATCACTGAACTTGAACCACACTTAAATGGACCTAGCAGTATATACAGAACATTCTATCCAAAAGCACTTGAACAGAAATTCTCTGGGGCACATGGAAAGTTCTGTATGATGGATCAGTTATGCAAAAAAGAAAAAAAATCCTCAACAATTCAAGAATGAAATCCTATAAAATACATTTTTGAAGACAGTGGTTTGAAACTGGAAATCACTAGCAGAAGGAAGCCTGAAAATTTTACAAATATATGGCAATTAAATAACATGCTTTTGAATAATCATTAATTCAAAGAAGAATCCAAAGGGAAGTCAAACATATCTTCACATAAAAATGGAAACATAACATGCTAAACTTATGGGATGCAACCAAGGGATGTCTCAAGGGGAAATTTACAGCAATAGGCATCTACATTTAAAAAAAAGACATGAAATAATCTAATATTACACTCCAAAACAACAGGAAAAGAAAAACTAATTCTAGTTAGCAGAAGGAAAGGAATAGCAAAGAACAGGGCAGACATAAACTACAGACGAGGAAAAAGATGGAAAAGATTGACAAAGCTAAGAGCTGTTCTTTTAAAAAAGAGAAAATTTACAAATCTTGAGCTAGGATAACTAAAGAAACATTATAGATTAATATATGTTGGATGATGGATAGATTGATAGAACTTGCATTATAATCCAAGAGAGTGAATATGACACAAACAGTCAATGAATTGAGTAGTTAGGTCTTTTGATATTTTTTAGATGAGATAAAGTACTCATTTGTTAGACTTTGATGAGTGAAGAACATATACTCTAAAATGCAGGAAACTTATAAAAGTATAGTCAAAGCATGTAAAATTCATAAGCTCTTTTAGTTGAAAATAAATGAAGGGGCTGGGGTTGTGGCTCAGGGGTAGAGCACTGGCCTAGCACAGACCCGTGAGGTCCTGGGTTTGATCCTCAGCACCACATAAAAAAAAAAAGGTATTGCGTCTACTTACAACTAAACATATATATATATATATATACATATATATACACATATATATATGTGTATATATATATAAATTTTTTAAAAAAAAAATGAATGAAAAAATATTCATCATAGTGCTCATTATGTAGCTCAGTGGTAGAGTGCTTGCTGGGTTCAATCTCCAACATCCCCAAAATAAACCCAAATAAACAAACAACAAAAAACTATCAATAAAAGCTATCATAAAAAGCTAGTCTAAAATTAGAGGGGAGATGAGAGAGAGGAGAGAAGAATGAGAGGGTATTTCATCAAAATAAAAGAAATATCAGGGGAGTAGAGGAAGGGGATATAGGGGGAAGGAAGGAGGGATGACAGAAAAGCAAAATAGTAGAAGGAATCTGACCTAACCTTCCAATTCATATATGAATATGTGACAGTGAATCTCACCGTTATATATACCCATAGACACTAATTTTTAAAAATGTAAATAAATAGATCAGTAGAGTAGAGGAAAGGGAACAGGAGGAAAGAGGAAAGGAAGGTAAGGATAAGTATTGGGGACTTAATTGGAGCAAATTATTTTCCACAAATTTATAATTTTGCTAAAATGAATCTTAATGTTATGCATAACTGTTAAAAACCAATAAATAAATAAATAAATAAGGAAAGTTAGAGTTTCAAGAAATGGTAGAATTCAATCTAAATTCAATGATAATTATATTTAAAATTAAATTATACAAAAGAATAATTTTAAATTCATACACCAGAATTGTTTATTTTTTAATAAACAATTAGAGCTGTTTGCAGCCCTAATGAGACATACTTTCCATATAAGTACAAAGATTGATAAAAGTAAAAAGACCAAAAAACATAAACCAGTAAAAATTGCTAAAAACCACTGTCATAATATGCTAAATAACATACAGACCAAAGAGTGATCATATAGCACTTAATATTCTTATTAAAATTATAATGAAAATATATCAGATATCTGTATTTTAAAAATTGGTTAACTCAAATGCATACTTAAGAAAAAAGAAAGTAAAGCAAATACCTGAACATGCACTACAAGAAATTAAACTGAAAAGCAAATTAAATAAAAATGTACTACATAGAAGAAAACATTGACTGAATTTAATGACAGTACAAAAATTGCAGTAGAGAGAATCTGAAAGGCCAGAGGTTTTTCATTGAAAAGACTTAATAAAATTGGTAAACCCCTTGTGAGACTATTGAAGAATAATCAGAAGGCACAAATAATATCTATTTAGAATGAAATGAGGATGCCATTGTGGTTCTTATACATAGTAGATAGATAATTAAAGCATACCATGAATACAATTTAATATCTATGTAAAGTAGAAAAATTCCAGAAAATACAGGATTACCTCATGTTCCAGGCTCCAGTGGACCCAAGATCCAGAACCACACTAGTTGACTTTGGAATCAGCTTGGTCACCATGGACAGAGTCTCCAGGACAATACCTACAGACTCAGACCACAGCCAGTTACCAAGGATTAAGGACCCAAGTCTACCCCTACTGACTCAGGTCTCAGGCTCAGCCTCTCAGATCCAGGAACCATAGACATCCTAGCACTTAAGCAGTCCTTGAAGACTCAGGCTAACAGTCCCCACCAGCATGAGATCAACATGCATGGACCCAAGCTTCACATCATCCCTCAAAGATCCAGGCACCAGGTCATTCTACACAAAAATTTCAGCAGCAATTCCACCCACACGCCATGCAAGATGGCCTGCCTAGAATCTCTGGATGGAATGACTAGTCAAGGATTTTCCTAACCAAACCCAGCCTGCTAAGACTGGAGTAAATCCCTTCTTCTTCAAAAGTATGGACACCAACGTGTATGACCACAAGGATAAGAAACAATGAACCATGACACCACCAATGAAATTAATTAAAACAATGGAACAGACCATTAAAAATGAAGATTTATAAACTGCTTAAGAATTCAAACTAATTGCATTAAAGATGTACAGTAAGCTACAAGAACTGCTAGGGGTTGTGGCAGAGGGGGCCAGGGTGGGAGAAGGCACAAAATTTTTTTTAGAAAGGAGGAATAAGTTGAAAAGATCCATTATATAACATGATTTCTAATTTAAAACAAATTGTATACTTGTGTCTTAGTCTATTTTCTGCTGCTATAATATACTGGAAAGCTATAAACAATGTAAATTTATACACAAAAGCTATACCAGAGTCTGAAAAGTCCAAGGTGGAGGGACCAGAACTGGTGTGGGCTTTCTTGCTGCACCATAACATGACAAAAAGGCCATGTGTCCTTCAGAGAGAGGAAATTGGGCTGGACTCATCCACTTTATCAAACTGACCCTCTGCTGAAATAACCCACCCCAAAATAAGAGTACCTCCTGTCATGAGCAGAACCCTCATGAATCACCTCTTAAAGTTCACACAGCTTATTATTGTTCCAAGAGCAATTAAATTTCAACATGAATTTTGGAGGGAATATTCAAACCATAGCAACTTACAAGTCACTAAGAGAGTACTAGTCTCACTACAAAAAGCATCTAGTGAAGTAGTACCAATGGTAATAAGCCATTTCACAATGTAGGTGTAAAGTAGTATGCCATATAGTATGTATGTCATATACTATAAGATATATAATTTCATCAGTTATAAAGTTGTTTTTTTATTGAAGTATTTCAGGGGCTGGGATAAAGCTCAGATAGCTCAGTTCGTAGAGTGCTTGCCTGTCAAGCACAAGGCCCTGGGTTCAATCCCCAGCACTGCTAAAAAAAAATAAAAAGTATTTCATACATCACAGATCTTTCGATTTAAAATGAAGGAGGATGGGAGATCCAAGATCCCGAGATAGAGGAGGTCATGTTGCTGGCTGCTCCATGGGGTGAAACCATTTAGAAAGCAGACAGGCATCTTCACCGCAAGGGGGAAAAACAAAAGAAAAGGGGGAGGGGGGAACTTTACTGGAACATAAAACTGGACATTCAAAGCAGACCTGGGACACAGAGGTTGATATAATATAATAAGGAAAAAAAACCCAGTGGCACAGCCGCAACCAGAACTGGACCAGAAGCTCTAGTCAGAGAGGTCCCTCTCTGAGTATAGTAGAGGGATAAGAGAATTAATGGAATCTGCATATTTGGGGGACCCAAGTTGTGTCTGGGCATAAAGCATTTAGAGACCAAGGACACTGCCCAACAAATCTGAAGGACTTGCCGCATGGTTCCCTGTGTGGGGAAAGAAGCAGCCTCCACGTGGCTGGTGGAGGACAAGGGAAGGACCTATTTTGTAGCTGTGTCATTGGGGGCCTGCAACTGAGGAAGCCAATTCCCAGCAAACCTGAGTTTGGCCTGAAATACAGGCCCAGTAAACTCACCCTGCACATCATAGAGTGTGTTTAAGTGACCAGAAGAAAATCAGATGTGGACAGGGGTTTACACAGGGGACAGCTGATTGTAGAAATCCACCTGGCTCTATCCCTCCTCTTCTAATATGACAGCTTGCAGGACCTGCCGGGAGAGATGCCTCTGGTCAGGAACTTGAAAGGGTCGGGTGAGAGAAATTAAATGGAATCTGAACCTGAGATGAGGAAATATGGGGTCTTCAGGTGATGTAGGGTCTATGAAATGAATCCCCCACCACACAAGTGGAACCCAAGGGAGATCCCTGGGATAAAGTCCTCCAGCATGGACCACAAGTACTGGGCACTGAAAGTGCACTGATTTAAAATCTCCAGACTAATTACCATTCAGTGAAGAGCCTGGAGCCCACATAAGCCTAAACCCTGCCTTAAGGAACTCCACGTACAGGATACACTCTCTCACCTCAGCAATCCAGAGGGTGGAGCGTCACACTCCAGAAAACCCCACCCAAAGCTGCTGAGAAGAGAAGCTGAAAATATTGTGAACTCCAACAAAAAGAATTCTTTAAATTTTCATCAAGATTTTTTCTTTTCTATTGTGTTTTAAATTATTTTCCACTGTTTAATTGTGATCTTAATGGTACATGGACATTTATAGTTTCCTTTCTTCTTCTTCTCATCTCTAGCATTTTTTCTTTTTAAAAATCATCTTTATTGAGTTATAAGTCACATACAATAAAATTTACCCATTTAAAGTATACCATTCAGTGATTTTTAGTATATTTACAAAGTTTAGCAACCATCATTAAAATCTGATTTTAAAAACATTTTTATCACCCCTCCCCCAAAGCCCATACACCTTAGCAACCACTCCTCAACCCCCTCTCCTCTGTTCCGGAAACTTTGAAACTATTTTCTGTCTCTAAGGATTTGTCTATTCTGAGCTTTAACTTTCTAGACATGCAAGAACACAACATGTGACCTTTCAAGTTACCTCTAGCATTTTTGAAGCCAGTTATTTTACATGGATTAGTTTTTTGTAAACTAGAATGTTTGATTAGTATAATTTAGTTTTGTTTTGTATTCTTTTTTTTTTTAATTTTTGCTTTTTACATATTTTTGTCCTACCTATTTCCCTTTATTTTCTCTTTTCTTCTGCTAACAAACTACTGTTATCTCTTTATTCTTTTAAACTTTTACTTCTGTCTTCTCTCCTCCCTCATAATCATCACCTCCTATATGACTTCTGTTCTTTCCCTGTCCGCCATTTGAAAATGTAAACCCTTTTGCAAACTTGCTGCTTTTATTATAGGCAACAACTGATCATATCTTATCTATTTATTGTGATAATTAACATTGTAGACATCATATTAGGAATTTATTTGGTTTAATGCTATAAATTTTTTTCATTTGTTATTGTAACTTGTCTTCCCCTAAACAGTGAGGTACTAGGAACATTCAGGGACACTAGAAGTGCGCAGGGTAGGAATGCTGCTGCCTCAGGTCCATACTGTTAGATGGGTAGAAACACAAACAACATGAAAAGGCAAGGGAGCCAGGCGAGGTGGCACAGGCCTGTAATCCCAGCACTTGGGAGGCTGAGGCAGGAGGATTGGGAGTTCAAAGCCAGCCTCAGCAAATTTGCAAGGCCCTAAGCAACTCAGTGAGACACTGTCTCTAAATAAAATACAAAATCGGGCTGGGGATGTGACCAGTGGTGGAGTGCCCTGGGTTCAATCCCCAGTACCAAAAAAATAAAATAAAATAAAACAAAATAAAATAAAATAAAATAAAATAAAATAAAATAAAAAAAGGCAAGGGAACAAATCTCCCCAAGCAAACCAAGATATTCTTATAACAGAATCAATTGAAACAAAAGTGGAAGAAATGTTTAGAGATTCTGGAAAAAAAAAAACAAAACAGAAATCCTTGAAATGAAGAAAACAATAAACCAAATTAAAAATTCAATAGAAAGCATCACCAAGAGCCTAGATCACTTGGAAAACAGAACCTAAGGCAATGAATAAAAACAAAATAATCATGTACCCCATATGTGTGTGGTGAATCAAAATGAAGTCTGTAAAAATTAAAAAAAATTAAAAAAAATAATAATCTTGAAAATAGAGTTTACAAAGAGAGAAGATGTTAAGAAACCACAAACAGAACTTCCGAAAGTTACGGGACAAGATACAAAGGCCAAATTTAAGATTTATCAGGATAGATGAAGGTTCAGAGATACAAACCAAAGGAATGCACAATCTTTTCAATGACATGACAGAAAATTTCCCAAACCCAAAGACTGAAATGGAAAATCAAATACAAGAGAAAAATATCAGCTTGCATATAGGGGGAAACCAATACAGTCCTCAGCTGATTTTTCAACCCCGACTCTCAAAGCTAGAAAGTCCTAAAATAACATATATCAAGTTCTGAAAGAAAATGGATGCCAACCAAGAATCCTATATCCAGCAAAATTAAGCTTCAGATTTGAAGATGAAATGAAAACCTTCCATGATAAGCAAAAATTAAGAGAATTTACAGCCAGAAAGCCTGTAGTTCAGAATATTCTCACCAAAATATTACAGGAGGAGGAAATGAAACAAAAAAGTTGAAACTAGTGAAGGGGGGAATAGTCAATCAAAGGAGAAACTAATTCAAATTTAAAACTAGAAATGAACCAAAATGACTGGGAACACAAATCATATCTCAATAATAAGCTTGAACGTTAATGGTCTAAACTCATCAATCAAAAAACATAGACTGGCAGATTGGATTGAAAAACAAGGTCCAACAATATGGTGTCTCCAAGAGACTCACCTCAAAGGCAAAGACATCCACAGACTGAAGGTGAAAAAATGGGAAAAAACATATCACTCAATGGATCTCATAAACAAGCAGGATGTATATCCGCATATCAGATAAAGTGGACTATAAGTAAAGTTAATCAGAAGGGACAAATTAGGACATTTCATACAGCTTAAGGGAATTTGAGATCAAGAAGACAGCAATCATAAATTTTTATGCTCCAAACAATGGCACATCTACATACATCAAACAAACCCTTCTCAATTTTAAGAATCAAATATATCACAACCCAATAATACTAGGAGACTTTAACATACCTCTCTCACTAATGGATATACCCTCTGAAAAAAATCTAAACAAAGAAACTATAGAACTAAATAATATTATCAATAATTTAGACTCAACAGACATATATAGAATATTTCATCCATCAGTGAGCAAATACACTTTCTTCTCAGCAGCACATGGGTCCTTCTCTAAAACAGACAATATCTTATACCATAAAGCAACTCTTAACAAATATAAAAAGTAAAGATAACACCCTGCATCCTGTCAGATCATAATGGAATAAAACTAGAAATCAATGATAGAATGAAAAATCGAAGCTACTCTAACACCTGGAGCTAAATAATACATTATTGAATGATGAATGGATAACAGAAGAAATCAGAGATGAATAAAAAAATATTTAGAAGTATATGAGAATAGTGATACAACATATCAAAATCTCTGGGATACCATGAAGGCAATACTAAGAGAAACATTCATCACATTGAGCTCATTTGTTAAAAGAATAGAAAGTCAAGGAATAAAAGACATAACATTACATCTCAGAGCCCTAGAAGAAGAACAAATCAACACCAAAAGCAGTAGAAAATAGGAAATAATTAAAATTAGAGCTAGAATCAATGAAATTGAAATGGCATTTATCCAGAAGAACTAATATCAGCAAACTATACTGATACAGACGCATCAATGTTTATAGCAACACAACTCACAATAGCCAGGTTATGGAACCAGCCCAGATGCCGATCAGTAATTGATTAAGAAAATGTGGTATATATACACAATGAAGTTTTACTCAGCCATAAAGAAGGATGATATTATGGCATTTTCTGGTAAATGGATGGATGTAGAGAGCATCTTGCTACCTATAATAAGCCAGACCCAGAAAATTAAGGATCAAATATAGTGGGGGGAGGGTATCTGATAATCAATATAGATGGAATGTCAGTGGAGTAGAAGGAGATTGGGGGGAAGGCAGAGGCAAAGGAAAGTGGGGGCACCGGGGACTGAAGTGGAGTAAATTAACTTCCACACCTTTATTATTATGTGAAAATGAACCCAACCATTATGTACATCTAAAATGCACCAAAAGAGAAAAAAATAAAAAATTGCTTAATGAGAACATCACCATATCAAATCTGAGGAAGAAAAAGTAAAATGAGTCAAACTGAAGCTGCATTAGAGGCTCCAGGGAAGAAGAATCTCATAGAATACATAAAAGGCATGAAGGTTTGTTGGAATAGAAATTATATTTTTCACCTTACCCATTAAATTGCATTTAACAATTCTTAGTGGTAGTCAATACTAGAACACATTGTATAGTGTTTTTATTTTGTTTAGCATAATGTAGAAAATATAGTCTGGTGTGGTATAACAAATAACTATATAACTTGAAAGACACCAGTGGTCACCAGCTTGTAGGCATTAAGAAATTACCCTACTTAAATTTCAAACTTTGGCTTTCTTGGTAGTTTGTACCTGATGACTCAGAACCACACCACTGACATCATTCCCCTCTGGCCTTACAAAGTTCACTTTCCCATGAGATTCATTTCCCCTGAGCACATTCCTGCCTATGTCCTCCCAGAAATCCTTCGTGTTCATCACTGATGACGAAGCATGGCCTTTCTCTCCATCATGTTGGTTCCCTTGATCCTCATTCATACTGGCCACTAGGACTCTTTGCTTCCCTCCCTCCTGATAACCTCTTCCACTGCCTCAGCCAATCACTACCATGGGAGCACACTAATCATAGTCATGAATTTTAATGGTTACCTCCCCAGAATGACTTACTGGTGGTGTTAACAGTTTGCTCATTATAGCACACAGGACGGTATGATATGCCTTATTTTGTCATTACCTTTAAATGTTTCATATCAAAAATGTCCTACTAAAGTTTCCCACCTTCCACACATGTCAACACTCAAACTTGTTCACATCATTCCTATGTTAGAAAATAATATTTTCATTTCATTAGCATCTCCAGCCCTATCTGCAACTCTGCTTCTAACGTATGGGTCTGTGTCCTCCTTCGTCTTTCTCCATGTTCAGATTGATGCCATCACATGGTATTTCTGTCAACAAACTAAACTTCCCTGAACCTCTTTTACCCGACTTATTCAGCAAAATTGTAATTCTACATGAAATTGTATCTTTCTCTCTGTCAATGACTGTGGAGCCAAACACTTGTAGGACAGGTCAGATTTACTGCGATACAAATTCATTGTCACCAATGTGAAATAGTTTGACACTGATGCGGAATGTCCTGTTACATTACTCTGGTCACCAATCTTTCACAATCTATGAAAGTAATTTTATTGTATGTCTTACATTTGTTATCAAATCTCTTACTCTTTCACAACTCCTCTTATTCTGAGAAAACCTATTTCACAGAGAAATGGAAGCAATGAATCAGACTGGAAATCTCTTAGCTGCCACCCCATATCTACATGCTTCACATCTTACCTCTGTCTTGTTAGAAAGCCAAGTTCTTCTTACTCTTTGCTAAGGTTAATTTTCTCTTTATTGGAGTCCATTTATTCCTGCCACCAAAGAGTGACACACAGTTTACTATGCGTCTTTCCTTCTGAATATTCAGTTGTAATAGTAGTATCCTGTCAATTTAAAACTACATTCTATTTTTAATCTCATTTGACCTCATATCCCAATATACCTATTATTTCACTCTCAATCTCTCTTAAACAGGCAAAAGTTCCCAAAGTTCTGTCTGCATTTGATTCATACTCACTACTCAATCCATTAAAATCTGGTTCCATTCCCATGACTCCAAGCCTCCTGCAATCTTCTAGGTCCCACATGAGCTATTTCATTCAATGAACCCTTTATATTCCTCTTATTTGGACCCTCAGTGGCATTTATCACCATTCATCACTCCCTTCCTAAGCATCTCTTTCCTGGTTCTATATTTTCTTGGTGTCTTCTCCCATCCTCACTATTTCAATTACCACCATAAACAGGTTTTCATAGTGTATGTGTGCTTTTGTCCTTTAGGTGTTAACTCATACATTTGCTTATCAATTAACATCTCCTCTTAATGTCCCAAACATTCGCTGCTCAAACTTGACATTCCCAAAAGAAAATAAACAATATTTCCTTTACAAATAGGTTCCTATGTTAGAAAAGCTCACCACTTTGATAAAGACAGTAATGTAGATAAAGAGTTGTCCTACTTACCTCTTTCTTTACATTATCATGTCAGTTACAAGGCCTGGCCTGTTTTAAACAGCAGATGATTTTCAAACTGTCTGCCTCTGCTGTGACCCAGGCTGTCTGCAGCCCCAGAGGCACCACATCCACCCTGTCTGGATGCTACTGCCAAACCACCCTCCTTGAGAAGGGCCATTCTTATTAATACCAGCAGGACTTGGAGTGTCATGGTATCTTTTTCTGAAACACTTTCTCCCATTTTTCTTTTCCTTTCTTCCTCTTTCTTTCCATCTCCTTCCTTCCTTCCTTCCTTCCTTCCTTCCTTCCTTCCTTCCTTCCTTCCTTCATTTTTTCTTTCTTTCTTTCTTTCTTTCTTTCTTTCTTTCTTTCTTTCTTTCTTTCTTTCTTTCTTTCTTTCTTTCTCTTCTCTCTCTTTCCTTTTCTTCATTTTTTCAGTACTGGGGATAGAGCCTAGGGCCTCAAGCACACTAGGTAAGTGCTCTATCACTGGACTACATCTCCAATCCTCTCCCTCTATTTTAATTTAACTATAAGAATTAAATTTATTAATAAGTTCTCCCAGTCTGCAGTCTCTTAGGAAACTCTCAGAGAACTCCTAAACTAGGTCAATGAGCTCTATTACATTTTTTTATAGCACCATGTTTTAAATTTACCTTTTCTTTTAAACAATAATAAAAATTTTAAATTAAAAATAATTTATCTGGTTATTGATTAATAGTTATTTTTTAAAAAATACTCTAGGTTCCATATGTGAAGAATCCAGATTCACTGTCTTATCATTTTAGGACTTCACATATACTAGGACAAAACAAAAAACAAAAAATATTACTTAGTACATGAATTGGAAAATAAGTGGTAGAATATTCAATAAATTTTTCTTAAGCAACTGACTGTATTTTGGGGAAAATAAACTAAATATTTATTGGTAATGAAATAGTAACATAAACAATATCCACAAAAGTAGAAAACAAAGATTATTAACCTTTGTTTGAAAATTATGAAAAGAAAAATTATAAAATGAAATCACACTTTGAAAGGTGTTTGACACTTTTGATCAAACAAAAAAACTACAATTAACCTAATGTGATATGTAGTCATATAGTGAGAACTCAGAGATTAATTTAATAAAAGATTAACAACCTTCACAAATGAGTAAAATGTGTTAATAGACATTAAGTGGGAAATAAGGAAAGGATAGGGATCTGACTAACCACAAGGAAATAGTAATATTTAAAAATCCAAATGTATTTAATGTGTTTCTTTATTTTAGGTACAAAATGTAGACGGTGGATTGCTGAATTGTAGCAAGCTACATTCATTACAGTTGAAGGCTTTGAGGGACTGTGAATCAATGTGAGATTTTTCCAAATAGACATTGAATTTGCTGCTGGGTAGAAGCAAAACCAGAAACGAAGAGACTAGGCTGTATAACAAATATTTGATAATTTTTTTTTTTTTTTTTTTAAGAGGAACCATGGACTTTTGTTTTTTTCCGTTTTTTTTTTTTGTTGTTGTTGTTGTTGTTGTTTTTTGGAACCAGGGATTGAACTCAGGGGCACTCGATCACTGAGCCACATCTCCAGCCCTATTTTGTGTTTTATTTAGAGACAGGGTCTCACTGAGTTGCTTAGGACCTTGCTAAGTTGCTGAGGCTGGCTTTGAACTCTCGATCCTCCTGCCTCAGCTTCCCGAGTCGCTGGGATTACAGGCGTGCGCCACTGCACCCGACTTTTTTGCATTTTTTATCCTTCACTTTTTGGAAGATATTGCTATTTCTCACAGAGAGATTTAACTTACTGTTTGCACATTAGAATATCTGTATGAGCTTTTGCTTCATATATATTAAAAGAATTAATTGCAAATCTATCCTAATCTTAGTGACAAATCCCTTAAACTCTAAATGCAAAAATTGGTTGTGAACACACTTTGAAATAATTATTTGAAGATACATGGTGTAAAGACCACATGCCTCTTCTGCAGGTGATCTCTTCCCTCTCTTCTTCTCCACCATATTGAGCTGTAGCCAGGAAGGTCCTGTGAAACCACCACATTGTTTATTCATCTCAGCCACTGGAATCATGAATGAAATAAACCTTGTCTCTTTAAACATTACCCAGTGTCGGGTATTTATTATAGTAACACAAAATGAATTAAGACACCTGTTTTTACAGATGAGGTTGAGGGAAAAAAGAAAAATATAATGATGAAAGAACAGCTGTATCTAAACCCAGTCTTTCCTCTGAGTGAAGTTCACAGGGATTTACTTGGTAACACTCAGGAACTGAAAAGGATCCATTTCTGGATCAATCATTCTATAATCCTGTATCTCTAGTTTGGTAATAAATATTTTTATGATATTATTTTACACAGTTGTACCTTATTTTAGCAATCCAATATAATCAAGTTCACATGGATTTATTGACTGATGTCCAGGCAGCTGGTCCAGAAAATGATCCCCAAAATTTGTTATATATATATATAAACCCAAGTACCATGGAGGTCTCATGAGAACAACGGGCTATGCAACCCAGAATTTATGAGATCTCACTCTGTGCCATACACTGTTCTATGCCCTGGAATCATAACAATTACTAAAAGGCATAAATTCATTCTGTTCTTGTGGGAATTACATTCTAATGTAGGGGAGGTAGCAGTCAGGAAGGGTGAGTGATAACAGGCCACATTAGACCAGGAGGTTATACAGTATATTGAGTGCTATGGATATTAGGCAGTCCCTTACTTCCTGCTATGTCAGGGAGTACCTGTTTGGGTATGAAGGGGAGAGGCAGAGATTTCACTCTTTTAAATGGGACAGTCAAGGACAGTGACATTTGTACAATGACTTGAAGGAGATGATGGAAAAGCTATGTGGGCTGGCCTGATGGAAGAGTTGGTGTCAAAACCCCTGATGTAGGAGATTTAGAATGCCTCAGGAAATAGCCAATGATGCTGGAGCAAAGTGAGCAAGAGAGAGAGAAGTAAGTAAGTCAGAGAGGTGACAAGGGCAAGATTGTTCAGGAATTCGAGGTCATTATAGACACTGTGATTTATGCTTGAATATAGTGATAAACTGTTTAAGTGTTTTTAGCAAGCAAGTTAAAAGTGTTAGTTTCCTATTTTAAAAGGTCACTCTGAATACTCTGTTCACATTAGATTGTGTGTCAGTGGGAGTAGATTAAATAGGGATGCCAGGAGTCTGCTTAAGAGGCACTTAGAGTCCTCCTGGTGAAAGATGATGGTGGCTTGACCAAGGTTGGTAGAGTTGGTACTGAGGAAGTGTAGCCAGATTCTGGGCATATTTTGAAAACATGTGAAAGAGAAGTCAGAGATTTTTCCAAGGTTTTGGGTCCAACAATTTTGAAAACTATTGCTGCCATTGATTGATGGGGAATATCAGGAGTTGAGTTTCAGATGTTTGATAAGTTTGTTAAATCTACGGGGACATCACATCAACATTTTGATGTATGCTTATGAAGTTCAGATGAGGAGTCAAATCAAGTGTGTTGATATTTTCAAGCAATAGTATGAGGTACAGTCATAGGAATATCTGAGGTCTGACCCTTTGGGCACCCAAATGTGTAAGGTATTGGAGTGATGGCAATAAATACAAAACGTTTCTGAGAAAAGCAGTTAAGAAGATAGGAGGAAAACCATAAAAGCACAGCTTAAGGTGATGAAATACCTCAAAAAAGACTGTTATGAAAGGGTGAAATAGTAAGTTAAAGGTTGGTGACTTCACCACTAAAATTTTTTGGTGGTTGAATTTATTACTTGCTATCAGATTCATGTATATTGAAAGGAAAATAAGAATTATACAATATTTTTTCCATATATTATAATTTGAGATCCGTGTTCTTCATTCTCATTGCTTAGTTTTACAAAATGTTAACACTTGTTTCACGTGCAGGACATTAGGCTCAGAGAGAAAAAAGTAACATGCTGAAAATGCCAACCACCTCCTTTAATACTGGAAGTGAGACTAGTACTGAAGACTCATGCTCTTTGCACATTAATGAGTCATAGGAAACTGGAGAGATTTTTTATTTCTAGTTACAATGTGTCATATAATAAGCTTTCTGTGTTTAGTCACTTCCCAGAAGTTTTAGAAGATTCAGAAGAAAAAGAATCTAATTCTTATCTACACACCACTTTCAGTACCCTTTCTTCTTAACTCTACTCATTTATTAACAATAATGAATTAGTTTAAGAAACAACTAAAACATAGTTTAGAAATAACTATTTCTTAGTTATAGAGAATAACTATTTCATAGTTTTAGAAATAACTATTATTTAATAGCTTATGTGTATGTCACAAAATTTTGTTCACTAAATGATCCCACACATATGCTTTAAAATGATGCTAATAAATTTTTGCCTAAGGAATGACTTTTTCTGCAATAAATATTCTCTGATACAGAGATTTTCAGAGGACAACTACAGCTGATAGGAAACATGGGTGTCTCAAGCTGACATATTTTAATAATGCTACATATTTCCATGACATCTGAAAAGAGATTTACCTGCCTTGCTAATTAAACAATTGCTAAAATCAAAGTCGTAATTTTTCTTTCCTTAATGGCTATTAGTAAAAGTAATAACTTAGGGTGTTCACTCATATCAACCACCCATGCATGATTTATAAAAGATAATGTCTCTTAAAACATGCCTAAGCAAGGATAAAACAAGAAGTTTTCTATATAGTGAAGTCAAATAAATCCAGAAAATTAACTTATTTTTGAAATATCAAGAATCAATAAATGAGAGAATAAACAAACTTGGTTTGATTTGGTGAAAGTTTATATTTATTTTTTCTAATTAATCAATTAAATTTATTTGAACAGGTAAATAAAACATTTGCATTGTTTACAATGTAAACAGAAACAAAATTTTAAAATATGAAAAATTCATTTTTCCCATTTCATCTCCTGTTCTTTTAGTCACCCTTCCCAGGGGTTAAAAAATAATAACTAGATTCTTTGATATTATTTCAAAGATAACCTTGGAAATATGCATGCTACTGACTAAACCAAAACTTACATGACTCTAAACAACAGTCCTGCTTGCTTGTTTTTTATTTGAAGGTATATCTTGTAGATAATTCCCTGTCAGTACATAAGAAGTCACTTTTTGTAAGCAATTACAAATGTTACACTACATGGATATAACAAAATTTAATTAACCAGTTTTATTTCAAAGGACTTTTTTTGGTTTATTATAGAATTTTGCAATTATAACAAAACACTGCCATGAATAGCATTTTATATAATAGCATTTGGTGTAATAATATCTCTCTGTGGCTCAGTGGTTAAGTGCCCCTGGGTTCTATCCCCTGTACCAAAACAGATAAATAAAGAAACAAAAATGACCACAAAAAAATTCTTTAATATTCAAGTGTGACATTCTCCTGCATATTCAATAATTCAACAGTTCTTATTTTTATGTTCACTATTAGGAATTCTCTTTTATGGTTTTTTGGGGCCCCCTTTGATTTTCTTTGGGGGGGAAGGGTTGTTGTTTTTTTGTTTTTGTTTTTGTTTTTGGTACCAGGGATTGAACCCAAGAATGCTTAATCACTGAGCCACATCCTCAGTCCTTTTAATTTTTAATTTTGAGACAGTGTCTGGTTAAGTTTCTTAGGGCCTCCCTAAGTTGCTAAGGCTGGCTTTGAACTTCCAATCCTCCTGCCTCAGACTCCTGAGTCCCTTGGATTACAGGTGTGTGCCACCATGCTCAGCTTCCTTCTTTGTTTTTAAGTTTAGTTTCCATGAAAATTGTCTTGTAAGGGCCACTGCATTGGTGGTGAAGTCATCCCTACCTGCTAATTCATTGTTATCACTTTAGGGTCCTTAAGAACCTCCCTTGTTTGGAACAAACTCTTTACAGTCTAGCTAGGAATTTTTGCTCTAATCACTACTCTTAAACCCTTATCAGAAATTGATGAAATAAGAGTTTCAGAGGTCTGAAGATGGTCTGGGTTCACACCAGAACAGAGGTGAGAAACATTCTCCCACACCCCACAATCCAGCTTGTGCAAAATCTGCCACAAACACAAAGGGAAGTATGTCTGCTTGACACAAGGAAGAGGGGAAGGACAGTTAAAATCTCTCCTAAGAACAGGCAAATAAAGTATGCACAGGACTGCAGCTATACCACAGGAGGGGGACGCCACTCGGCCCTTCCCTGACCTACCAACCACCAGCACCCAGTGACAATGATTGACTTTCCACTGTGGGGTAAGATCATCAGCACCAAGAGGGCAGCCTCTGTGGTGCAGGCATCCTTGGAGGAGGATGTGACTGTTGGACCACAGACACCGTCTCCTGGCAGGGATTTCAATTCTGTGGTGTGCTGAAGTGTAAACAACTTCGGCGTAACTGGAGAACTGAATTTCTAAATATATTTCATTGTGATTAATTTAAATTCAAACTTGAATGCCACAGGTGCTCCTAAATCCATTTACCATGTTGCACTTTATGCACACTCAAAATTAGCAAAATTCCAAGCATTTATGCCAATTTAAAATTTGACAATCTATATTTTACAAATTATTCTCTTTCTTTCTAAGTTAGGCTAGCTAACAGCTTATTAGTCATTTCATTTATCTTTTTAAAAAGAGTTTTTCTTTCTTTCTTTAAACCACGCTCAGTGTTCTCAGAGCTTCCTAGATCTCTGGGCTGAGAAATGTATATAATATCAAAAATATCTCAGATATTTCTTTGGTTCCTTTTTCTTCTTTCAGGAGTCTCCATTATGCACACATCTTTTGTAATTATGTCACAACTTTCAGATGTTCTATATCAGCTTTTTCATTCTTTCTTTCTCTACATTTCCTTTCCCAAAGTTTTTGTTTACCTTTCTTCCAGCTTGTATATTCTTTTCTCAGCCATTTTCAGACTGTTGTGGAAACTATTACAGGCATTCTTCCTTTTAGTACAGTATTTTTGATTCCCAGAAATTTTTTCTGATTCCTACAGTTTACATCTCTTTTTTTACTTCGTCCAATAATTCTTGTATGTTGCCCCTTCTTTTTCTATTTGTATAGTCATCATAATTCCTAGTCTCATAATTCCAACATTTTTGCTATATCTGAATCTGATTTTGATGCATATTCTATTTCTTCAAGCTCTGTTGTCTTTTGGTATGCTTTAATTTTTTGTTGAAATTTTCAATTATCCCTTATAATTTATCTTATAATGATGTTTCATCAGACAAAAGAACTGAGGTAAACCTTGCTTTAGTGTAAGGTTTTTGCTTCTGTGCTTAGGAGTTAGTCTGTTTTCTGTTTTCTAGAATTGTGTATATTGGAAACTAGTTCCTCCATTGTCCCTGTTTTCATCTCACTGGTGTCTTTGGATTTATCTGGAGATTTCCCAGATATGGCCTGAGATGTGCAATGTTTCCTGTCATTCTGCAGGAGCCCTATTAACATGCAGGTAAGGTATGGGGAAAAGGGAAGCATTTCATCTTCCTGTGACTGCCTCTCAGTCCTTTAATTAGGTTTTACCTTCTCAAGTGCTTCTGAGAGCTTTACCCACTTACAGGTCAGAAAGGAAGATTAGAGGGGGCTGGCACTGGGTATTTTTCTTCCTTCCTGAAAGACCAGAGCAGGCTGAAACTTTGATCTTAATCCTTCCCCAGGTTGGTTGTGTGTTGTTAAAAATACACGCTTAGGTTTTGTAACATAGTTTCTCTTGATAGCAGGACTTGTTACAAAGAGCAGAATGCTCTGAATGCTTCTCAAAATAGTGAGCTTTCCCTCCTGTGCCAGAGGAACCACCTGGCACAACCTTCACTGTAAGGACAAGGGTCCTGGAGGTAAAATACATCAAAATGTGGACAGCCATTGAGACTGGGTCCCCCTGAGTTTTCAGTCTCATGATTGTCCACACTGAGTGTGTAGCATTATGTCAATAAGAGTTTGTTTTCCTACCCCAAGGACAAAATGCCATAAAGCAGGTGGTTTCTCAACAACCCAAATGTCTTTCTCACAGTTGTGAATGCTGTCAGCCTCAGCCCACAGTGCCAGCTTCTGGCTGGCTTCTGATAAGGGATCCCCTTTGGGCTGCAGACAGCAGGCTTCTCCTCATATCCTGACATATCAGAAATATGGCCAGAGAGTTCTCTGGGATCTCTGCTTCAACAGGCATAATTTCATTCATGAGGTTAGAACCTCATGACCTAATTACCCCCTTCACAATCACACTGGGGACTAGGATTTCAACCTGTGAATGTGAGGGGAACATAAACATTCAGTCCTATTGTTCAGTGATATTCTTCTAGATTTCTGCTCCAGTAAGATGTGATTTGATGTGTGTATGTATGTTTCTCTAATTGTGGTTAGCTCTGTGAGCTCAGTTTTCTGGAGGAACTAAGGAAAGTTGTTGATTTACACTTTGTTCAGGTTTTTCTTCTCATCAGCATGGTAATAACAAAGTCTAACTCCTTACAGAAATCAGAAGACTTGGTAGGTTTTTTAGAATTTATTTGTTTCTACCTTTTAAAGTTCCAGTGCTTACCCATCTCCATTGTTTCTGATTTTTTAAAAAGTCAGCCAGGAGTGGTGGTGCACACCTGTAATCTCAGCGGCTCGGGAGGCTGAGGCAGGAGGATGGCAGGTTCAAAGCCAGCCTCTGCACAGGCAAGGCACTAAGCAACTCAGTGAGACCCTGTCTCTAAATAAAATACAAAATAGGGCTGGGGAGGTGGCTCAGTGGCCGAGTGCCCCTGAGTTCAATCCCTGGTTCCAAAAACAAAAACAAAAAAAGGTCAATCTTCTATGTCATTATTCCATTGAATATGATTTTTCTATGACAACATTCAATATATTTTCTTTATTTTTAATTTTTTTGACTTTAACAATGATGTCCCCAGTTGTGGTTTTCCTTTTTTTAAGTTCCTGAGGTTTACCAAGCATCTTATATTTCTATGGAAATAATATATATACATAAATATGTACATATATATGTGTGTGTGTGTATATATATATATATATATATATATATATATATATATATATATATATTTGGTGTTGGGGATTGAATCCAGGGCCTTGTGCTTGCAAGGCAAGCACTCTACCAACTGAGCTATATCCCCACCCCTGTAAATTATAGTTTTTAAACTACATTTGGAGAAATTTTAGCCTCTATTTCTTCAAATATATAAAATATTTGAAATTCTCATTTCATTTATAAGTCTTTTAGCTCTAGACTTTTATTTTGGTTTCTCTCATGGTTTTATTTTCTCTGGTAAGATTTACCATTTGCTTTTAAATTTTTAAAAGCACTTATTGAATCTGCTCTCTAGCAATGGTAATGGCTTACCACTATGGCTAGTCTGAGTATCTTAACTTCTCTAACCTTAAATTGGACTTGTTATTTCTTGTTTTTCCATTATACATGTTCTCAGTGCTCTCAGTAGTACCTGATTAAGTCTCTTGAACTACCTCAAAAGGTGTCCATCTCATGTCAAAACCCTAAGTTTAGCTGGGCATAGTGGGAGGTGCCTATAGTCTTAGCTATTAGAGAAGTTGGGGCATGAGGACTGGGTGACCAACATAGTGAGAACATGTCTCTTAAAATTAAAAAAAAACCCAAAAAATCCTAAATGATACAAAAATCTGTCTTCTCAACATATCCCTTGGATTTTGCAAAGTTGTTTAGTACACAGTTACTATTTGATAACTTTGTTTAATTAATTAATATGAACATAAAGTTTGATAATTAACTCCAAGATGGTTAAATTTTCCTCAATTCCAGTACAATTTAAAAAGACAAAAATTTAACCAAAATCTCTGAGTGCATAAAATTAGTCAGCCATAATTTGTTTTTAAAAATCATAAAATCAGTAAGTAACCAATATATTTTGTAGATATTTTATTAGGATTTAATAATATCATGTGTTAGTAAACAAGATGTTGCTATATATTAAACTCACAGATATAAGTTTTCCTAGATGAACAGTTTTCAGGATAAATATACATTCCACTGATATAAGCACAATTCTGGTTCTTCTTTTTCATCAATGTAATTCTGTAGAAATAACAACAACAACTTTTATAAACCAAGGTGTGTTGTGTGCAAAAACTAACCTTATCTCAACAAACTTAGCAAAAACGATTACAAGTCTAAAAGAATTTTAAAAAGCAAATAAAACAACAAATAAACTGACATAAGAAAAAAAAAAAAAACACCACGCTGATTGATAGTCCTTACAAGTCTTACAAAACAGTAAACCTCATGGAAAATATCAAGCACTGTCTAATCCTATCCTGTTTGCACAATTAGAATTATGAATCAAAACAAGCAAATGAAAGAACATGAAATAGGTTTATAGGTTCTAAACTTATGTAAAACTATGCACAAATTCTCTAAGTCTGGTAAATTAAAACTATGCACAAATTCTCTAAGTCTAGTAAATTAAAAATGTAGATGTTATAAAATGTCATGATTCTTAGAAAGGGCAAGGAAAATTTTCCCAATATTTCCTGTACATTGGTCCTCATAGTTTCTTTCTTTCTTTCTCTCTTTCGTTCTTTCTTTCTTTCTTTCTTTCTTTCTTTCTTTCTTTCTTTCTTTTTTTGACTGTTATTTCTGTGGTGTACACAGCTCATACACACACACACATACACACACTACTCTCAGAAAAGTCCAATTTATCCAAACACTATACTTACAGGCTGTCCTTCATTGCTGTACTATCTTCCCATAACCAGGACTCATCAGTTTCATTCATTTTGAGACCTATCCATCCAGTCATTCCAAATGTTGATAAGACATCCTATTGGAAAAACATTTCATAATCCAGAAATGTGCACATATTACCATCTGTTCCTTCCTAATTCAATGATAAGTGGTAAAAGTTCTCCCAAAGGCTTGTATGCACCCACATAGTATTGATAGGCCCCACCTCAAGATAGTACTTCTTTATTAGTTTGCTTTTTTTGCAGTATTATATATGATAGTTTGCAGTATTATATATGATAGTTTCTCTAATTTCTCCTTGAGAAAATAAACTCAAAATAAAATACAAGTGCATCTTTGAGAACATTGAATTTGCCAAATTATAGTGTTCATCCCTAATGCTTCAAAACCGAATATGGTTACAATGTGAAAGAAAAGTAGGATTGTCTGCCTTACCAGCTCTTCTTGGATCTTTATCTTCAGAAGATGAGAATTCAGTTCCATACAGGCAGTGTGGCTTTCTGGCCAGGTTTTTGTTTCATTGAAAAAATGATAGTAACTATTTCCAAACCCAATCCAGTTGTGAGAACTAAGATTACAGGAATATTCTAGGAAATATAAGCATATTAAATGGGTAACTGAGTAACTGTTATCATACAGCTGTAAGATTCAAATGTTTGTAATACAGATGATATTAGACTGTGCTGGGTCTAGATCCCATGACTCCACCATCTAGGCAAGTACTCTACCAGGGAGCTGCATCCCAGCTTTAAGCACTTACATACCATTTCTGAGCAATCTTTGCACAATCCATAGCTAACCATAATTAATAAATAAAACAATTTTGCTTGTTTGAAATTTTCCATATGAAAATAGTATAAAATACAGCTTATAGGAAAACTATATTTCAAATCATATTATATTAGATATGATTAAAATGAGGTACACATGTTTAAATGCTAAACAATATATAATATAAGCACAAAAGCAACCACTAAATGATTTTAATTCTGTTGGAAATTATTATTAATAATCATTTTGGATATGCAAAATAAAATGCTGTAATTTTGAAACTGGTGTTCCAATTATTTATAAACCCTTTTGCATAGCTTCTTCATTTTGTAATTTCTTATGACCATCAAAATACAGTATAAAGTTACTTTTGTCCTTTAGAAAATTGACTGCATTTTCTTCTCTCTCTTTGAGGAGAGATGTTGGTTTGTATCCATCTCATCAAGGTTATTTTAATAACAATGTATATTTACTGAGACATAAAATATATTATTTCACATTTTTGTTAATTTATTGAGATAATACCAACATCTTTTTCATTCAACACACATATATTTTTGCAGGTAACATTGTAGCAGGTAATTGACCCAGGACTGGATACAAAATAAACTAAGGGCACTGCCTATAAAAATCAGTTTTGGGAAAAGGGAGTTCTCCTCCCCTTTCCCACCAGCTGGTTTTCAGGGAACCTAATTAGAGCCCTTCACTCATTCTTTTTGGATTGTAAAGGACTTTCCCTAGGATCTAACCACTTTCCTTTGAAGTGCAATCACTCCTGGGAAGGCTCCTGGCCCAAGGCTAGAGATTTCAAAGGCCTTGCAGGAGGAACTAGTCCCCTTAATAGAAACGCTCTGCTTCTGAAACTCTGGCTTGAAAATTTACACACAATCATATATCGTTTTTTTTTTTAAACCTTGTGCACAATTACATATCGTTTTAGACTAGAAAATTTATGACACTAGATAGCCTATAAATGTGAGAAACTGGTAAGGGGCACTCAGAATCTGGAGTGCTGATCTCCTCTGGGCCTGCCAGCATAAAATAAAGTTTGGTAAACCGGGTGTGGTGGTGCAGGCCTGTAATCCCAGCGACTCCAGAGGCTAAGGCAGGAGGATCGCAGATTCAAAGCCAGCCTCAGCACCATGAGCAAGGCGCTAAGCAACTCAGTGAGACCCTGTGTCTAAAGAAAATATAAAATAGGGTTGGGGATGTGGCTCAGTGGCCCAGTGCCCCTGAGTTCAATCCCTGGTTCCAAAAAAAAATATTTGGTTTCTCCCACTCTTTGAGTGCCATTGGACTCTTCTTGCCTGATTCCCCTAACAATATATGTGTCAGAGAAAGTGGACCAAGTAGATCAAGATTAATAAAGTTAATATAATAAAGCCACTATAATAAAAACATTAATAATTGCCTGTGAACTTAGTATATCATAAAATAATTTATATTCGTACTTTTTTCTTTTATGATCATTTCACTCACATCTTTTGCCTCTATCTTCACCTGACAAGTTATTCTTTTTCCTACTGAAGCCAGAATTGAGGACAGGCAGTTAATGTAGAATAAGAAATCTGGTCACATTGAGGAATGAAGGCCATCTGAGTCTGGGAAGTTAGAGACTGCCCCTGGGAGATTGGAATGTCATTGTCTCCAGAGCCCTTTTGATCACCAAGGTTACCTGCCTAACTGCGCCTGCCAAAAAGCTGCAGGCAGGGAGTTGCTAATTAATGTCCCCTGGGCCCCTACCTGAATCTCCATTTGGCCCTTCACCCTAACTTCTGCTTCTCACCTTTTTTGCCAAGTCCCAGGCAATTCCTGGGCCTAGTCAGGTAGGCAGGAAGGAGAGAGATAAGGGGGGTGGAGGGGGACCACACGCACACACAGGAGAACAAAGGAGCCCCTAATCTATAAAAGATGCGGGTGCACTCACTTCTTGGGATTCTAGAAGTGATTCCATCAGCCATGGTCCCCTTCTCATTTTAAATAAAATTTGCTCAATATATGCTTGCCTTGGCGCGCTTCTCTGGTTATTATACTTCAACACCTGAGGAAGCAGAACTCCTCACCTGTAAAGGCGGTATCACTATTTCCTTTCTCTATCCCTTGAATTACTCAAATGCCTAAATTCCCCTTGCAGTCTTTCCCAAACCTTTTAGTAAGCTGAATAAAAACCCTTGCTAAGCCATTTGTTGTGACAGTTTGCTCTCATTGTGAAGCAATGGGCACCCCGGGACACTTTTGTTTTATTACTGCAATTTTCTTGTTGTGCCTTCACTCCCATCCTTGACTTGGATGTTTATCTCCCAAACATAAAGCTCACTCATTGCATTTCTTGCTTTAGGCTTAATTAATTAATTTTTTTTTGTATCAGGGATTGAACCCAGGGGCACTTAACCACTGAGCAACATCCCCCTCCTTTCTAATATTTTATTTAGAGACAGGGTCTCACTCAGGTTGCTTGGTGCCTCACAAAATTGCCGAGGCTGACTTTGAACCTGTGATCCCCCTGCCTCAACCTCCCAAACGCAGGGATTACAGGCATACACCATCACACCCAGCTTTACCCTCAATTTCTTAGAACATTGAGGCAAAGATTTATGTTTAATCCTTTTCTAAAAATGGGCATTTCTCATTCAATTCAGTGTTTTGTGTGTCTTTAATTCCATTTTTAATCCTACTGCTAATATTTGAAAGTGTCAGGTTGGAGTTGGGCAGCTGCAGGGGGAGGAGCAAGGACATCTAGTAATAGGCTACGCCAGAAGTGACCAATCAGAGGCAGACCTACTGACCCTGACGTCCACCTTGGTCCACCTTTTCCTGGGCAGGACACCCTAGCCCCTTCCCTTGTATAAAAACCCTGAGCAGCCAAAGCCGCCTGCGATTTCTTCTGGCTCTCCCATCCCGACTTTTACCTTGGGGGCTGGAGATTTTGCCCGGTTATACAGACTCCAATAAATCTTGGTTTAGCTACTTTCATCTGATTCTGGTGGTCCCTAACTCACTCCGGCGCACTTACATCTTTGGCCACCGCCGCCTGCGAGCTTACAGAAAGATCACTGGTTCTCCCTGATTATTACATTAGCTGTATGTATTAGCATCTAATTATTTTGCTTGTTATTTCAGCTAAGAAACATTCATGACTCTTCACCCCATGCAATCTAATGTTTAGCATCCTGGGATACTACTGAAGCCTGAGTGGGGGACAAAAAACAGTCAGTATAGATAACAAGTAATTGGGTCCAACAGAGGAGAAGGGTGCTGGCTCAAAAGTAAAGGAAATCAAATGCTCCAAAACCCTCCCTCCCCCTCCACCTGTTGCCAAGGTAATCTGCCTCAGGGAATTGTTCTTCCCTACAGAAGTTGTTAATTAATATCTCCTGGGCTGTTCCCTTCCGGGCCCAGGATCACTTCACCTTTGGCTCACCTTTTGGTCTGGTAGGTCCGATTAGGGAAGAAGGGGGGCAAGAGAAGAACCGAAATGTAAAAAGTATACAAAGGAGCAGGACACTCCCACTTCTTTGGATACCCAGCTCTGGGACCCCTTCTCTGCAGAGAAGTCTATCTCTTTTCTATTCTTCAAATAAAACTTGCTTTCTACGCTTGCCTTGGTGTTTCTCGGGTGTTCAATCTTCACGTCTGGGGAAACGGAACTGGGCCGTGATTGATTCTTGTCATCACTGGTATCACTACCAATCCAGAGTCAGACAGGTAATGTGACTGAATTCTAAGATTGCTCCACTGAGAAATGATAGGGGGTCTTGATTTTCAACCAGAATTTAATTCCACTTTTAATCCCACATATAATTTGAGCCAATACAGAAAAAAGTTATTAATATCTCCAAGTATTATATAATAATCTAATTTTTAACTCTCTGCTCAAATTAAAGCCTCATCCTTTATCTTGCAGCTGTTGAACGTGGGCAGCACTATTAAGATTAAAAATACTTCCAGACAGTGATAGTTTTGATGTCAGAACACCTATTGGATTTCAAGCTATAGCTATTTTGGACCCTTGATGACTTTTCTTTTTTAATTAGAAATCTAGAAGGCAAGCCAAAAAGATATTTAATTTTTAAGAAATTTTGTCTATCTAGACCTTTGAAGCTAGGCAGCAGATAAAGGGAAGCTGGGCTTCATTGATATATAAATATGGATGCCAGAGCTGGTGGCATCCCTTGGGGAGAGATTGGAACAGAGCTCTGGTTTCCAATCCCTCAAGGCAACCTCTGCTCTCCTAGGCTCTTAGAGCTTGATTTACTCTATCAAGGTTAAAATTACAGTGAGAGCAGAAAAGGAATAAGAAATGAAAGGAAACAAAGGTGAGGAAGAGAAAAGAAGATAATACAGAATGACTGGAAAGAACGTTAGCAGAGAGAAAAGCCAACAAAATGTTTAAATGAATTTCTACTAGAAAGAAAATAACTAATAGAGTTTTTTTTAATTTACTTATTGATTCATTGAACACAAATGGAGTACAGCTATTGTTTCACTGGTTGTACACAAAGTAGAGTCACACCATCTGTGCGTTCATACATGTACACAGAGCAATGGTATCTGTCACACATTCTGTTATTATTTTTACCCCCACCTGCCCCCACCCCTCCCTTCCCTCTATGCTATCTATCCTTCCTCCATTCTTGCCACCCTCCCCCCCACCCGCATTATGCATCATCATTCATTTATCAGAGAGACCATTCGGCCTTTGGATTTTTGGGATTGGCTGATCTCACTTAGCATAACAGTCTCCAACATCATCCATTTACCTACAAATGCCATAATTTTGCTAATAGAGTATTAATTCATGAGGGAAATAAAAAGAGCTGAAAACATAAAGGGCCAACTATTAAGAAACAAGATTACTCCAGTATGGTGGTGCACTCCTGTAATCCCAGTGGGCTTAGAGGCTGAGGAAGGAGGATCTGGAGTTCAAAACCAGTCTCAGCAAAAGCAAGGTGCTAAGCAACTCAGTGAGACCCTATCTCTAAATAAAATACAAAAGTAGCTCAGTGATTAAGGGCCCTTGGATTTAATCCCTGGTACCAAAAAAAAAAAAAAAAAAAAAAAAAAGAAAGAAAAGAAAAAGAAAAAGAAAAAAAGAAACAAACAAACAAACAAACAAAATTACTCCTCAGAAGTCTTAAGGAGATCAGACTGAAAGTAGTAAAATATTACAGAGGGTAAGCATCAGGCATAGGAGAGAATAAATTAGATTGAAAACGTGTTAAGAAACCCTAGTTGCCATGTTCCCTATTACAGGCTAACCTCCCATTCCCTTAACCTATAGTGCAAACAAAGTCTATTCATTTAAGAAATTGAAATCAACTGGTAGATGACCCAGGTGTATGAGGGAAGCAGAGGGCAAGTATGAAGGGCTGAGCCTAATTCCAGCAGGAATCAGTCAAGGTGCCCCAGTGACTGAAGCTACCTTCAAACCTTTTCTCTAAAATAGCACAGATTGACCTAATAATCCCTAGAGGAAAAGTAAACTCACAATAGCCTAAAAAAAAAAAAAAAAAAAAAAAAAAATTGGGACTCAATCTAACAAAAGAGGTGAAAGACCTCTAAATGAAAACTACAGAACTCTAAAGAAAGAAATGAAAGAAAACCTTAGAAGATGGAAAGATCTCCCATGTTCTTGGATAGGCAGAATCAATATTATCAAAATGACCATACTACCACAAGCGCTATACAGATTCAATGCAATTTCAATTAAAATCCCAATGTCATTCTTCATAGAAATACATGAAAAAGTAATCATGAAATTCATTTTGAAAAATAAGAGACCCAGAAGAGCCAACACAATCTTTCACAGGAAGAGCGAAGCAGGAAGTATCACAATATCAGACCTCAAACTATACTACAGAGCAATAGTAACAAAAATGGCATGGTATTGGCACCAAAATAGGCAGATAGACCAATGGTACAGAAGATGCAGAGACAAACCCACATAAATATAGTTTTCTTAAACGAGACAAAGGTGCCAAAAACATACAATGGATAAAAGATAGCCTCTTCAACAAATGGTGTTGGGAATATTGGAAATACAAATGCAGTAAAATGAAATTAAACCCCTATCTCTCACTCTGCACAAAACTCAACTGGAAAATGGATCAAGGACCTAGAAATTAGACTAGAGACCCTGCACCAAATAAAAGAAAAAGTAGGCCCAAATCTTTATCATGTCAGCTTAGGACCAGTTCAGCTTTTTCTCAGCAAAGGAAACAATCAATAATGTGAAAAAAGAGCCTAGAGAGTGAAAGAAAATATTTTCCACACACACTTCAGATAGAGCACTAATCTCCAAAATTTACATAAAACTTAAAAAACTTTACACCAAAAATACAAAGAACCCAATCAATAAATGGGCTAAGGAACTGGGCAAACACTTCACAGAAGAAGAAATACAATTGATCAACAACATATGAAAAAATGTTCAACATATCTACTAATTAGAGAAATGCAAAACAAAACCATGCTAGGATTTCATCTCACTTCAATTAGAATGTCTATTATCAAGAATATAAGCAACAATAGATGTGGGTGAGGATGTGGGGAAAAAGGCACACTCATACATTGTTGGTGGGATTGCAAACTGGTGTAGCTGTCCTGGAAAGCAATATGGAGATTGCTCCAAAAACTTGGAATGGACCCACCATTTGACCCAGTTATCCCACTCCTTAGTTTATACCCAAAGGACTTAAAATCAGCATACTACACTGATGCAGCCACATCAATGTTTATAGCAGCTCAATTCACAATAGCTAGATTGTGGAACCAACCTAGATGCCCTTCAATAGATGAATGGATAAAGAAATTGTGGTGTATGCACACAATGGAATGTTTCTCAGCCATAAAGAAGAATAAAATTATAGCATTTGCAGGTAAATGGATGGAGCTAGAGAATATCATACTAAGTGAAATAAGCCAATCCCAAAAAACCAAAGGCTGAATGTCTTCTCTGATAAGTGAATGATGATACCTAATGGGGGTAGGGTGGGGTGGGGTTGGGAAGGGGTAAGGGAAAAATGGAGGAACCTTAGATTGTGTAGAGGGAATTGAGGGGTGGGGAGGAGGTGGGGGGAATGAACAATAATGGAATGTGACAAACATCATGACCCTATGTACATCTATGATTACACAAACAGTGTGACTCTACATTGTGTACAACCAGATAAATGAAAAGTTGTACCCTATTTGTGTACAATGAATCAAAATAAAATAAAATGATATAAAACCAAAACATAATAAAATAAATAAATAAAACTTCCCTCTGAGTAATATAGTTTTTGGAAAGTAATATGGAGCTCCTGGGTAACCTGGGGCAGGACTCCCTCTTCCTCAAACAGAATCATACTCAGCTTTTTAATGCAGTGTCTTTGTGTTTCTAAGCAGTAGCTGATAAAAAGACATTTGATGTTAAGTCTCCAACACAAAATAAATAAATAAATAAATTTGAAAACAGATCCATTTCAAATAAAAATGTAGATGGTAAAATAAACACCCAGAACAACACCTCTATAGATAAAATTTTCTCAAATATATGCTATTGGATTGGATCCCTTAACAAAGAACAGGCTCTGTTTTAAAAACATATCAGATGCATAAAGATCTCTTGAAAAGTGAAAATAGGATAATTTAAATACAGGAGAATTAGAAATTAATCCATCGAGAAAAGCAAAATAGAGCAAAAACCAACATGGAAAATAAAATGAGGAACTACAATATGGCATAACTGATAGCATTTCAGAAAGAGAATCTGAAAATGAAAATGGAGAAAGTAAAAATCCAAATAGCAGGGTATTTAAGAAATACCTGTAAAAATCTAGTAAGGTATTTAACAATGATTCTATAACTAAAAAAAGTACATAAATCAAACTAATATTTCAACTCCAAATACTGAAATAACAATTAGAAGTGATAGAACTCTAGATTGCAAGAATTAACTGAGTGTCCAGTGAATTAAACACGAAAACAATAAACAAACAAATGAATTCCACCAAAAGTTGTGAAATTATGGTTGTAAAATTTCAAGAACCCATTATGAAAAAGAAAATAAGGTAATTAAAGAAAAGTAATAAATTTTGTCTTAAGGAATCTGAAATCAAATTATATAATATGGGTCAATACATTGAAGGCAGGAAAAATGAAATGACATTTTACAAAATATCTTTTGTTTTGTTTTTGGTAATGGGGATTGAACCCAGGGGTGCTTAACAACTGAGCTACATCCTCAGTATTTTTTGTTTTTTGTTTTTTTTGAGACAGAGTCTGGCTAAATTGCTTAGGACCTCACTACATTGCCAAGGCTGGCCTTCAACATGTGATCCTCCTGCCTCAGCCTTGGGAGTCACTGAAATTACAGGCATGTACCACTACACCCAGCTACAAAATGCAGATTCATCAAAGAATTCTCAGTATTAAGTAGAGAAGCCAAATGGAAATCATTTAAATGATGCGTGAAGTCTGAAATATAAGCCTCATGAAACAACTTTAGGGAGTCATTAAGTTTGTCCTCTAGAAGAAAAAGATAATGGTTCACTAAATCTTTAAGTAAAGAAAATGGAATCCATGCAAGGCACAAAACACAGAGTTATGAGAAAAGAAATCTCCTGTATTGTGTGCAGTTAATCCCAATTTGAGATGGAGACAAGAGGAATTTAGGAAGAATATCATCATGTGATCATGATACATGTGAAGGTTAAAGTAAAGAGAAGAATTATGGAACTATGTCCATTGTGTTCTTGTTGACATAGCTTCCTGACTGCCAATCAGCACAGCCAGCCCATAATCCCCATGGAGATGCTTCAGAGAAATTGCAATGGAGCAGTGGAGGGGCAGCCCAGGAAGGCTGGAGTATAGGTGGCAAGCACTGGGTTGCCTGTACCCTGGAGCCCACCATGCTACGGAGGGCCTGAGGGCCTGAAGCTGGCAAGCCAGAGCCAAGGCAAACCAGGACGCCCCATCCTGTGGCACCAAGGCTGGTGCTGGCCTAGTGCAGAAGCCCATTCCATACAGGCTGCAGGTCTAGACACTGGAGCACCATCTGCTGACCTCAACCTCCTAGAAAGCTGGCATTGCAGACCTGTAGTGGAAAGCAGAGGTGGGTAAGACCCAGTGGGATGGCAGGGCTAACCAATAACCTTAGTGCTCTTCTAAATTCTGATTAGCATAAATTTGGACCAATAGTATTTTTCCAAATCCTGATTAGCATAAATTTGGACCAATAGCATTGACTGAAGTACTATATAAACCCCTAAACTGGCACACTCAGCTATCTGGTCCCCTCTCACCCTACAGGGTTCTGACTCTTCACATATAAATAAATCCTACTCTTACATTCACTCATCCTCATCTATGGATTTCCGGATTTTGTTTTTTAAATTAGTGAGATAAGAACTCGGAAAGATGAAACTAGCGGTGAGCTGGGGTCTGCTGCACCCTGGAAGGCATCACACTTCATTAAGAGCTGCAACGCTATTCCACCAAAGAGGCCTGCAGTTTATGCAGACCCCACCTGCCAGCAGAAGCTGAGAAACTGGTTTCATTATGATCATATTAGGAAAACATGTTTACTGTCTACAATCTCAATATGTGGTAGTAAGAGCACATTGTTTTGAAATGTGAAAGTAGTTAAGGAAAAGCATGAAGAGTTAAAAGAATTTGCTTCTTGGGAGTAAGACTAAAGATTACGGAAAAAAAATTGAACAGAAAATCATTGTTATTAATTATTTTTTCTGTGCAGTTTAAAAATTAATATTATAAATTTATAATAGAGGTACAATTTACATACGATAAAATACAGTGTTTAAAGTACATAGTTTGAAGAGTTTTGACAAATGAATAAAATTTAACAATATTGAACTTTTTAGACTGACTTATTTCACTTAATGTGTTTCAGGTTTTCCATGTTGTATGTAAAAATACTTCATTCTGTTTCATTGCTAGGTAGTAATCCATTGAAATTGGCTAAGGCCTGGACAGACCCAAACATACCTTATTGAAATAAAAAAGTTCAGTTGTTTTATAAGCATGTCAAAATGGATTCTACTGTCACGTATAACCAAAAAGAATCAATACAAAAATTAAAGTTCTTAAATTGTCTACAATGTAAAACCTCCAGTTTTTCACTCAATGACTTAGAGTTTGAAACTAGATTTTTAAAAATGGACGTGAACAGAGAAAACCTAATCTTCTAGTCAAATATGTTACAAACTCGTAATCCCTTGTGCAAAACATGAATTGTTCCCCCAAAAGAAATATTTGACCTGTGAAGACATATGACCTCCAATCAACAAGCAACTTGTCCTCTCTCCCTTCCTGTGAATTCCCTCTACAACCAACTCACCAGGGAGGCCAATCTGAACTTAGAGCTCCTGGCCTCCTTGCTGGTTTGTTGTACAAGAAAGATTTTTCTTTTTGCAAAAACCTAGTGCCATGGTATTGGTTTCTATATGCTTCAGGCAGTGAGTCCCTGTTTGATAACATCTTTTTATGACTAAAAGTAATTGGTCCATCACTTGTCTGGTAATGGACATTTTGAATGTTTAGGTTGGAGTTATTATGAAAAAATATCTACAAACATTTATGTGCAAGTCCTTTGTGTACATAGTTTTCATTTTTATTGTTCAAATATCTAAGAGTGGAATGCTGGGTATGTGAGCTAGAACTTAACACCCTGCAGATCCTGACCTCCTTGATAGTGTCAACATTTTCTGTAGTGGTAATTCACTGGGATTTAATGTATGTTTCCCTATGATTCATTTCTTTTCAATTGATTTCTTTTTATTTCCAAACTAGGTGAATAAAAAAACCCCACCAGCAATATGAATGGTTCATACTTGGTATTCAACATACATTTAAATTAACTTTTTCTCCTAATACTAAAATCACAGATAGTAATACTTATATTTATAATACTTTGGTTTTTACACATTCTTCTGTGTCATCTTCCCTATTCTACCTTGTATTTTCCAAATAGGGGATGATCATATGATAAATCTGAATTTGTCTATCATGATTCATTGAAGTGAGATTTGAAGAAGATATAATCTTTAGCCCTAATAATCAGAAGTATTATAAGTGGCCTGGCCAGCGTTAATACTCACCATTATTTTTAGAAGAAATGGTGGATATTTTCTTGTTTTGCTCTTCTCTTCTAGAAAGTACTGTGACAAAAATTATGGTAATAATTAATACTACTTAGAATATAATTATTAAGATAATATAAAATTCATCCTTAATGACAAATATATGTATATAAATACGCACACATATACATGCATCATGTTGCTGGTATTCTAGTTGCAATAAGAACAAATTATTTACTTAATTACTTACAGTTTGAAAGCAAGACACCTACTGTTGTCAGCAAAACCATGCACAAGACCCCTAGGATGACAGATATCACTTGCCATGCTGCAGATTCAGAGTCTAAGAATAAAAGAAAGGAAAACAATGATTGAGTGTTCTCTTTCCCCAAAAGCAGCAAATATAAAAAACAAAGATCATCACATTCACTCATAGAGGGCAGCTTCACATTTTCTAATGCTTCAATGAGGTCATCATGAATCAACAATTTTTCACTGCACTAAGAACCCCAGTTCCTTGCTCACCAAATTCCCTCCCTGACTATTGGCTCCTTCTAAAACTCACTTTTCCCTTGTCCAGTTTGAAGGCCAGGGTATGTCACCAAAGCTACCCTAAACAACATCTTAGAACTTTCTTTACATGTTGTTGTACAAACTATTAACTTTGGATGAACCTGAATCATGTTCTCTCTACTAGTAAATTTGAAGACAAAGTACACTTAGAGAAAATACAACTGTCATGCAAATAAAAACATGCCATGAAAAGAAAATGTCGATTTCTAAATCCCTCATGATCTTCAACATTCATTTATCAACCATTCAATCAATATATCAGTCAAGGGGAAGTAATAAAAAATTACCTTTTTTTATTTTAGGCAACAAATAAATATGGGAAATATGGGAATGTTTGTACAGGTTTCACCTAGACACATGAGACTTAGAAATGCTCTCTGACAAAGTGACATTGCATTGGGTTTTGGGGAAACATTTTGCAGCATTAGAGTATTGGGGAATTTCCACCCAGAGAAGCAGTATCTAATGCTCTGGACTTCATGCTTCCATGAAACAAATTAGAGTCATTCAGGAATTCAGGAAGCCAAGAGGGCAGTAGAGGAGAACAGGCTAAATTCAAGGAGACAATTTTTCACTTGTGTTTTACTTGATTGCTGTTCTTATTTTGGAATACTTTGTTTTATACCTCCCGCTGGTCATGTATTCACATCTTGAATTTTCCAATGCTCAAGTCTTACCTGTTGCTTCCCTCAGATGTTTCCTTCCTATATTCTCTATCTGCAATATCAGCTACTCATTAGTCTTTCACACCTGTCCCAGTCAGTCTGGAGATCTAGCCTCTCACATCCAATTTCTTTGTACACATGTTCCTGCAAACTACCAAGAGACATTGGAATGCCATATATCATCTGACTTTAACTAGATTAGTCATGAATGATAGCCTGTTTTTCTAATGGTATAGAAAATTACTATCAATCACTTAAACTAAGAACTTTGTTAAATATTTTGAAACAACATTTAATTTCTCCCCTTTACCTGCATTATCTCATTAATTATGAAGTCTTTTAAGTTTTAGCTAGGAAATATTCTTAAAGTTCTCCTTCTATAATCTGTCAATCCTGTGAAAATAACTTATGTTAGTTTTTTGATTCTTGTAGTTACTCTTTTATCTTTTTAGGTTGCATGTCCAGTCCAGAGCAGGACAATAGTAAAAATTCAATAAATATTTTGACACTAAATTTAGGCTGAATTGAATTAAAAACTAGCATCAATAATAATCTTTAAGGTAGCATAGAAAGAAACAGAATTTCAAAATTTCCACTCTATTGAGTATAAACTTCTTAAAAATAATACAATTCTTTTGGAATCTGGGTCAATATTTTAGAGAAAATGAACATAGATGATTTAAGAGATAATCTATTCCATACAGTATCCTGAAAAAGCTAAGGAAGATGCTAAAAAGATAGATAATTAGTGTACTGCAAAAATTTTTTAATGGTTTTGAGAGGGTAATCTTCCAAACCAAGAATCAAGATCTCTCTTTTAAACAAAATACTTATAGTACTTTACCTTTTTTTTCTCTAACAAAGCGTTTTCTGTGTTGGAGGCGAGAAGTTCTGTTGAGTTTCAGTTGTACATAGTTTACAGGCTCTTCACTAGATATTATAGAACCCTGTGCTTCCTTGGGTATTCTTCCCTTCGGTTGACATTTGAAAAATTTTATTTCTGTGTAATTTACCTCTTTCTTGTTTAGTATACGTTCATTTTGTTTATTCTGAGGCATTCTGCAATCTGAAAACATCTGGATAACCTCAGCTAATCTTGACAACTTGCTTCTTTTGTTCTGTAAGGTCTATGAAACAAAAATGTAAAGAAGAGTAAAGTGCATCATTAAGTCAATGAATAATGTATTCTTTCTGACTTTAAACATTTAAGTCCAATATTATAGGGTGAAACAAGAGGAAATGCAAGTCTAAATTTCTCTCTGAACTTCCCATTTTCCTTATTCAGAAGAATAATTTTATCTTCATTTAATAAGATCAGAAAAATTAAAAATTTAAATTAGTCACTTTATTGTAAATCAGGAATATATAAAACTTATTATTGAAAAAATGTATTATTCAGTGGATTCTATTTTTAGTAGGAAGAAAACATACTTATTTCAGAAACTTGGCAAATTAACATTTGAATAAAACCATGAACCTCTCAAGTTGCTTGCCTAACAGAGTTTTTAAGTCAAGTTTATCATTTATTTATTACACACAGAGGGAAACACAGACCACCTAAATTAATGAGAAAACCTCAATGAACCACCAAAAACAAGGGAATTATTTAGGTACTCACAAAATAAAACATAAACATGAAATTTTCATTTAGAAATACATATGTGCAAATTAAAATGATAGAATATTCACCTACGATAACACTACATATTAATTAATAATTTTCAATTAGCCAGTGATTGTGAGTAAAAAATTGTCACTATTTATTAAAAGTAACGGTGCAGACTTTTTAATTTGAATTATTCATCCTACAGATATGTCAAATATGTATTTGAAGATATACAACACATGGGTTTTGCAATTATTTATTCTAATAGAGATTTTGAAAAACAAAATAAAATACAAAGATTATCAACAGAAGTGATAATGACTAAGAGTGTTGTTGAATAAGTTAAGGTACATCTATCCACTGGAGCATAATCAATAGCTTAGATAAAGAATAATCTAGGAGGGGAAGGAGAGGGAACGTGCTAGGGAATGATATTGGCCAATTAAATTGTTATATTATGTGCATGTATGAATATATGACAATAAATCTCACCATTATGTTCAATTATAATGCACGAATAAAAAAAGTGTGGAAAAAAGAAAAGCGTAATAATATAGAATATGGTGATAGAATCAGATGGAAAACTGGTTCCACACGGGAACATTACATATGTACATTACTAATTTCATATAATGTGCTCAAACTTCAGATAAACCAAAATGTTACATACAAGCCAAGACACATAAGAGAATGAAAAGAAAGTACAGATAAATAATTATAGCTTTAGTCACACACAGAGAAGGAAGAATTTGAACTATTAATACATCCTTTGTTATAATAGAATTTCACCAGAGGCAAGCATATGAAAAGACATATTTCACTGCTAATCAAAGAAATATAAACAAAAATATTAATGACATGTTATTTACAAATATAATATCAGTAAATACAAACAAACTACAATTGCAAAAGTTGGACAATATGCAGAACAGGAAAGCAGACATCATTCACACAAGCCTCCAGAAAATGTACATTTTGTCACCACCTTTCTGGACAGAAACTTGTCAGTAACTAAAAAGCCACATAATGTATGCACCTGGTGAACAAGTCCTTCAAAATAGTGAGAAAATGATGGTTATGCAGTTAGCTAATTTCATATAAAGAGGCTAGGCAAAATAAAATAAAAAGAAACTTCCAACATGAAAGAAACACAAAGGAGATCTGGATTCATGTCTCAAACTATGTTTTATAAAATGAAACATGCCATAGACTTACAGAAATTATTTTCTCCCAAAGCTATCACTTAACACATCCTCTGTTGAGACCTGAATTAATATCCAAGAATGACAGATATTTGTAACATGAAAGAAGCAAACAAGTAAAAATACAATACTCACCCACTGGCAGAATCAATTTAAATGTTTTATAAGAGACTCTTAAGGATACTCAGTGTAAAATAGCTGCAGTAAATTAGTAAAATTATACAACTGATAATCTGATGTAAAAATGTGTAGGCAAGAATTTAAATCAAAAGAAACTTAAAATGACATATGATATTTGTGAATCAGAGTCTTTAAAAATAACAAAGGAAGTTCGTGTAGCTGCTGATTTGTAGCTCACCACACCCACAAAATGAGGGAGAGAAAATGTTGCTAAATAAGAATATCCTTATCAAGTCGAAGACCTCAGAGGAAAATAAAAATAAAAATCAATCAAATTACAAGTTACATTAGAGAGTACGTGAAATGAGGGTCCCACAGAATACGTAGGGTGTAGATCTGTCAGGATAGAAGTTATTTTTGTAGCACTTTGGTTAACTTATAATTAATAATTCTCAGTGGAAGATGATGTCAGAACCTACTTCCTAGTGTTTGCATTTTCTTTATTATAGCAAAATATGATATAGTACAATCTGGTATAGAATGATCAATAATTATATCAATTAAAAATAATTTGAAGAGAATAATTTTAAGAAAGATTTCAAATTATCAAAATAAAAAGGCGGCTAGAGTCATATCTGACCTTATTTATCCAAAGAAGACATGTCACACTTTTGCAGAAACTACTTTTGCCTCAGGGTATAATTTAATACATTCACTGGTCTCAAGTTTTAAATTTAAAAGAAATTACCTTACCGTACATTTCCAAGTTTGGCTCTCTTTGGCTGAATCTGATTACTCAGAATAATGGTACTCACATCACTCTCCTGAAACCTCTCTATTTATTTCCCTGTTCATGTTACCTCTGTTCCCCAAGAATTCTCTTATTTCATTCATGATGACTCATAACTCTCTTAATTCCTCACTGCCCACGGACATGATCCTCCTCCATCCTATCCCTTAGTCTCTTCACCTTCTCATCTTCAAATATGTTCTTCTAACTCAGCCTCAGTCAGTTACTTCCATAGGAGTATTTTTAAACCTAACCTTTAAATCTTTTCTCAAAAATGGCTTATTGGAGTCTGGTTGGGAGCTGGGAAAGTAGCTTCAAGGTAGAGTGCTTGTCTGGCATGCACAGGTCCCTGGGTTCCATCTCCAACACTATCAAAAAAAAAAACAAAAACAAAAACAAAACAACTGCATAGTCTTCATATTTTGCGCATAATGCAGTGTACCATAATTTGGTGTGATAATATCATGGTAATTGACAAAACCTTTAAATGGTGCACCTCAAAAATGTCCTATTAGTGTCTCCCACCTGTACATACAGCATCACATCTCTAACCTGTTGGTTTCCATCTCTTTCCAAAATAAAAATGCTCCTCTGGCCTCATCTCCAACTCTACTATTATAATCTATTGATCTGCCTTTCATAACCTTTTCCAGAAACAAAGGTGTGATTTTTAAACGTCTTGAAATGAACAGAAACCCCACACTACCCTGGGGAATAGCAACTCTTTTATCACCACGGACAAGGGCACACCTGACCGATATTAAGACGATGATCAACCAGAACAGTCTGACCAAGGCTGCTTGACTATGCGTATTTATTGCTCTCCTTGTCTGTATAATTTGGAAACCATATCAGTACCTCCTGGTCCTCTTTGTCTTCCCAATGTGACCATACAGTCACATTACAGTTCCTTTCCTGCTTTTCACCATTACTGTTTCTATTTGTTTTAGACCTGGGATGTTGGCACTCTGGCTCAGGAGTTCAATAACAACATAAATTCATTGTCACCAATATGAACATATTTGAAAACTATTAGAAATCCTACGTTTTTCTGGTCACCACTTTTTACCTCCGAAATCAATTTTATTACACTTTCTCCACCTTAATAAATTTCTGACTATTTCACATCCTTCCTGATTCTCACCAGATGACTTGTGTTTTCATAGAAATAATAGTCACCAAATTATCAGACTGAAAATCTCTCAGCTACCTATTTCTCCTTGATGCTTCCCATTATATTTCTGTCTTCTTAGAAGAGCTGTGCTCTTTTTACTCTTTGAAATAGTTTCATCTATGTGTGGATGCATTCACTACTTCTACCCACATGCTATTTTCACTTATCTTTCTCTTTTTATTGCTGTGCCAGAGATTGAACCCAGGACCCTTGTGCTTGAGAAGCAAGCACTCTACCAACTGAGTTAAATCCCCAGCCCCTATCTTTCTTTTTTATTGTTCAATGTTTCCTTAGCAGTATCCTTCTCAATCATCTTAAAACTATCTGTAGCTATGCAGTGGGAGTGTACTTCCCTAGCACGTGTGAGGCAATGAACTCAATTGTCAGCACAGCAAGAAAAAAATGCAATTGTTAACCTCTTCTGACCTTAAAAATTAAATCTGATCACACTTCAGAACAGTTGTTTGAAGATAGATGGCGCAAAACTATATACCTCTTCTGCAAGTGGCGATTTCCGTCTCTGCTTTTTTATCGTGTTGCGATGCAGCCAGGGAAGCCCTTACCAGACATCGTGCCTTTTGAACTATTCATCTACCTTAATCATGAATGAAACAACCTTAATTTCTTTAAACATTACCCAGTATAAGGTATTTTCTTATAGTCACACGAAATGGACTGAGACTCTTGTGTTAACAAGTGAAGTTGGAGGAAAAAAGAAAAATATAATGGTCATAGAACAGTGCTATCTAAACTCAGTCATCCCTATAAGTAAAATGTATAGTTGCTTACTTGGCATCACTTGAGAACTATTAGTCAGCTTTGCGTCACTGTGACCAAAATCCTTGAGGAGAACAATTTGGAAGAGGAAAAGTGTATTTTGGCTCAAGATTTCAGAGGTCTCATTCTGCTGATTCCATTGCTCTGAGCCCCAGGTGAGGTAAAACATCAGGATGGAAGGGAATGGCTAAAGAAAGCTGCTCTGTTTGTGGTAACCAGGAAGGAGAGACAGAGATAGAGATAGAGATAGAGAGAGAAAGAGAGATAGATAGATAGAGAGAGAGAGAGAGAGAGAGAGAGAGACACAAGAGGAGCCAGGAACATAATATACAATCCACAATGTATGCCTTCAGTGCTCCACTTTCTCCAGCCATGGCCTCCCTACTTCCAGTTACCACCCAGTAATTCATTCATATTGATAATCCATTAACTGGATTGACAGACTCATTGGGTTACACTTCCTGTGTTAACACAGGAGCTTTTGGGGGACACCTCATATCCAGACCATAATAAGAACAAGCAGATAAGCCGGCTTGGGTCAGCAAAATGATTGAATAGAGGCAACTAGCACTTATCTGCCCCTCCACAAAGAAGAGCCAAACCAAGAGGTACAGAACTGCATATTGAGGGGGGTGATCACCAGTAGAACACTGGAATTCAACAGGGAAAAATTGAGACCTGGTATAGTCCAGAGACCTAGGACAGGAGCTAGGAAGACAAAATAACTCAGTGCCTGCTGCCCTGGATCCATAGCCAGGGTTACTGCCCTCTGCCTAGGTACAAGTGGGAGAGAGAGAGTACCGGCAAGCTCTGCCAGTACAGATTCTGGCAATCCTAGCTATTAGAAAGCTCCTCAACCCTTACAGGCTTCCCTCCTACCTGGATGAGAAACCTGAATTCTACATGGCAGCCTAGCCTTTAGAAAGGACTTCACTTCCTCCCCCAGTATACTCCCATGGTGCTGTAGCCAGAGCCATCCTGAGAAAGTACCTGTTGTCTGATTTTGGGCTCCTCCAGAGGGAGAAACCCCTGCACTTACCCCCACACACTCCACTGCCCGGGCTAAGCAGCAGCCATCTCATGAATCAAGCATGTGATAGTAAAGTGACTGTCACAAACTCACTGAAAACACTACACTGAAAGGAATGGTTGTATGACACAGGAAGGAACAGAGGGCACTGCCCTCGAAAATTGGAAAATTGGGGAGCCTTCTCTTGAGACCAGGGGTATGAGCTTCAAGCGTGACTTTACACAGGTGCCAGGACTGAAGGCAGCTATTTATGTGGTTCTTGTTACCACTTCTTCCAACACTATTCATAGGTACCAGTTACTAATGAGGCAGGGAAAGAACTCTGATTCCATTGCTCCCCCACCCAAAGGGGCATGCTGGGGTGGTCGTGAGCAATGCTGCTGCAGCTTTAGCTGTTGCCCAGGCCCCAAGAGTATAGAACCTAAAAAGGAATGCAGGGAAACTTTTTGGCCAGCAGTGTTCCTCTCTAGCTAGCTCCTACAAACACCTAAGCTGCAGGAATTCTGCTTGGCTCCAGCTTCAACTCACTCCCACTACTCAGTCCCTTAGGGGAACTACAACTGAAAGAATAGGGAGAAGGAAAAAAGAAAAAAACCCAGCTACTTCTCCCATTCCCAGGCAGGCACACCTAGGGGGTTTTGAGGTTCTGCTACCAGGCACAGTGACCACAGAAGCAGCAGAGAGGAATAACTTCTGCTGCCACACCTAGGTGGGTGCCCACCATCAGTTGCCCCTGCACCTTGTCTGATCACTAGCTACTAATAAGAGTGGCTTTTGAGTGCCCAGAGAGGATGCAATAATGACATCCCCACCCCCACCCTGCCCACGATACACCAGAATCCACAATAGTATCTAACCAGGAGACAAAGCTCCAGGTCTTTCACCATGACTAGAACAGCAAATACCAGAGACTCTCTCAGACAGTCAGTATCAACAGTGCCAAGGAAACTTCCATCATCCACACTCCCACTGTAAGGGTGTCTACACAGAGTGCACATCGCCCACTCTCTATATACACCACACCTGCCTGGACTGCCAGAATGCAGTTTTGTTTTTGTTTTTTTGTTTGTTTGTTTGGTACTGGGGATTTAACCCAGTGATGCTCAACCACTGAGCAACATTCCCAGACATTTTTAATTTTTTAATCTTTATTTTGAGAGATGTTAGGGTCTTGCTAAGTTGCTGAGGCTGGCTTTGAATTTGTGATCCTCCTGCCTCCGCCTCCCAAGTGGTTGAGATTATAGTCATGCTCCACTGTGCCCAACAGAATGTCCACACTTTTGAGTGACTTACAGACAGTAGATCCCTCTGACTCTGATATGATATGCACTGTGCCCAAATTCACTAATCAGAGCCAAAAAAGCTACAGAGAGAGTACACTATGGTTCCCAGCTGGAAATAAATGAACATTGCATACCAAGATACATCTTAAGGAAAAATCACTTAAAAAGAAGACCATGCCATAAAAGTGGTAAAGATATTCATTCCATCAAGTGCACAAATCTCAACATAGTAACATAAGAAATATGAAGAAACAGAGTAATATAAAACATCCTAAAGATCATAACTCTAGTAATGATTCGAAAGACACCAACGTGAATGAAATACCTGATAAAGAATTCAAAAGAATGATTTAAAAAAATTTTGTCAGAACATTATAATTATACATAATAGAGGGATTTATTGTTACATATTTGTACATGCTCACAAAACAGGTTGGTCAATTTCATTCCCCAATACCTCTTTCTCTCCAATCCTCCCTTGTACTGCTCATCTCCCTCTACTCTACTGGTCTCCCTTCTATATTCAAAAGATTTCCTCCCCACTAATCTCTTGACTCTCCCACTGATCTCCTTCAACTTTCATATAAGAGAGAACACATACAACCCTTGACTTTCTGAGATTGACTTATTTTGCGTAACAAAATGCTCTCAAGTTTCATCCATTTTCAGGCAAATAATGTAATTTTATTACTCTATGTGGCTAAAAAAAATATCCATCATGTGTACACACCACATTTTCTTTATCCAGTCATTCACAGATGAACACATAGACTGGATCCAAAATTTGTGAAGTTTGTGACCATAAACATGGGTATGCATTTATAGCTATAGTATGCTGACTTTAATTCTTTAGAATAAATGGCAATGGCTGTCAAATGGTGGTTCTATTCCTCTCTTCTGAAGAATCACCATACTAATTTCCATGGTAGCTTTACTGATTTACAATCCTACCAACAGTATATGTGTTCCTTTTCCCCACATCCTTACCAGCATTTATTATTACTTTTATTCTTGATGGCTGTCATACTAGCTGGAGTGAAATGAAATGTTAGTGTAGTTTTGATTTGCATTTTCCTGATTGCTAGAGATGTTGAATTTTTTTAAATATATTTTTTGTCTATTTGCATTTCTTCTTTTGAGAAATGTCTGTTTAGTTCATTTGCCAACTTATTAATTGGGTTTCTTTTTAATGGGAAGTCTTTTGAGTTCTTTGTATATTCTGGATATCAATCCTCTGTCAGAAGAGTAGCTGACAAAGATTTTCTCCCATTCTGTGTGTTCTCTAGTCATTCTCATGTTTCATTTGCAGTGTGGAAGCTTTTTTAATTTGAAGATATCTCATTTATTAATTCTTGAACCTGAACCTTTGGAGTCTACTGAGGAAGTCATTGCTTTTGTCTATATGTTGGAATGATGATCTTGCATTTTCTTCTAGAATTTGCAAAGTTTCTGGTCAAATTCCTAGGCCTTCGATCCATTTTGATTTGACTTTTCTCATTCTTCTGCATATGGATACCCAGTTGCTCCAACACCAGTTGTTAAAAATGCTGTCTTGGAGCTGGGCGCACACGCCTGTAATCCTGGTGGCCTGAGAAGCTGAGGCAGGAGGATCACAAGTTCAAAGCCACCCTCAGCAACTTTGCGAGGCCCTAAGCAACTCAGTGAGACCCTGTCTCTAAATAAAATACAAAATAGGACTGGGGATGTGGCTCAGTGGTGGAGTGCCCCTGGGTTCAATCCCCAGTACCAAAAAAAAAAAAAAAAAAGAAAAAGAAAAAAAAATGCTGTCTTTTCTCCAATGTCTATTTTTGACATTTTTGTCAAGAGTCAGATGATTGTGTGGATTTGTCTATATGTCTTCTCTTCTGTTCCATTAATCTGTGTCTGTTTTTATGCCAGTACGCTGCAGTTTTATTACTATAGTTCTATAGGAGAGTTTGATGTTGGATATTATGATTTCTCCAGCATTGCTTTATTTTCTCAGAATTGCTTTGAGTATTCTGGGTCTTTTATTCTTCCATATGAATTTCAGGACTGTTTTTCTAGTTCTGTAAAGAATGTCATTGGCATTTTAATGGGGTTTACATTGAATCTGTTGATCACTTTTGGTAATATGACCATTTTAACAAATTAGTTCTGTCTATCCACATGGCTATCTTTAGGGAAGACTTTGCATCTTCTAGTTTATTCTTCAATTTCTTTCTTCATCGTTCTATAATTTTCATGGTAGAGGTCTTTTACCTCCTTTGTTAGATTTATTACTAGCTTTTTTGTTGTTGTTGTTGTTGTTGTTTTTTTGTTTGTTTTTGTTTTAACCAGGGATTGAACTCAGGGGCACTCGGCCACTAAGCCACATCCCCAGCCCTATTTTGTATTTTATTTAGAGACAGGGTCTCACTGAATTGTTTAGGGCCTTGCTAAGTTGCTGAGGCTGGCTTTGAACTTGCGATCCTCCCACCTCAGCCTCCCGAGTCCCGCTGAGATTACAGGCGTGCGCCACCACACCAGGCTTATTACTAGCTTTTTTAAAGGCAATTGTGAATAGGATTGTTTTCCTGAATTCTTTTTCAGTGGATTAATTAATGGTGTATAGGAAAGCCATTGATCTTTGTATATTGATTTTGTATCCTGCTATTTTGATGAATTTTTCATCTTAATTCTAGAAGTCTTTGTTGGAGCTTTTTAATCTTCTGAACAAGATGTGAGAATTTGACTTCTTCCTTTCCTGTTTGTATTGCTTTAATTTCCTTCTCTTGCTTAGTTATTCTAGCTAAAATTTCTTCACATTCTATATTAAATAGGATTGGTGAAAGTGGACATCTCTGTCTTTTCCTGATTTTAGAGGAAATACTTTTTCCCCATGAAGTTTGATGTTGGTTTTGGGTTTGTTTTATATAGCTTTTGTGATGGTGAGGGAAGTTCCTTCTATCCCTAATTTCTTGAGTTAGTAGACTAGACACAGCAAAAGAAAGAATACCAGAATGTTAAGACAGGCTTTTTGACCAAAAAGGATAAAATATGCTGATAATAATGATTTCTTTCTTTTAAGAAATTAAACAAAATCTTATACCTATTATTGCCCCTTTCATTAAAAATATAAAACTTCTGCGGCTCGGGAGGCTGAAGCAGGAGAATTGTGAGGTCAAAGCCAACCTCAGCAAAAGCGAGGTGCTAAGCAATTCAGTAAGACCTGGTCTCTAAATCAAATATGAAATAGGGCTGCAGATGTGGCTCAGTGGTCAAGTGTCCCTGAATTCAATCCCTGGTAACCCATAACTAAAATAAAACTTCTGTAATCCAACGTGTATGTCATATCAACAAAAGTGTTTTCAAATAGTTAGGTATTCACTTACCAATATATAAATAAAAAATCTTTCAGAAAAAAAAAAAAAGAAAAAGAAACTTGGAACCCATACCAGCTAACCTCAGTGTACAATGACTAGCAATGGTAGTGGCGTCTCACTGTTGCTTTTTTCCAGGTTTCTTAACTTTTCAACCTTATGTTGTATTTGTTATTGGTTTTTTTTTCATTAAATTTGTCCTCACTGCTCTAAGTAATAACTTTGTTAAATCTCTTGAATAATCTCAAAAGTTATATGACTCATGTCAAAGTCCTAACTAAGGCTTTGCCTAGTGGCACGCATGTGTAGACTCAGCTACATGGGAGGCTGAGGCAGGAGGATTCCTTGAGCCCAGGAGCTTAGGTCCAACCTGGGCAATAGAGTGAAACCCTGTGTCTTAAGAGGAGAAAGAAAGGAAAGAAAGAAAAAGAGAAAGAGAGGAAGGGAGGGAGGAAGCTAGGGAGGAAGGAAGGAACCAACGAAGGAAGGAAGGGAGGGAGGGAGGGAGGGAGGAAGGAAGGAAAAAAAAAGAAAACTTAACTGATTCAAAAACTTCTCTTATCTGTATATCCCTGGAATTCTCCAAAATTGTTTAGTGCTTAGGTGGTGTTTGCTAGCTCTGTTTAATGAATTAATATTGCATGAAATGTAATATGGAGGATAACTATACCCAAGGAATTTATAGGTGGTAAGTTTTCCTCATCCCAATACAAATAAAAATTTCAGAAATTTAACTATAATAGTCTGAGTGTGGTAAAAATATTCAGCAATAAATTATTAAAAACATAAAATCAATAACCAATATGTTTTATAAATATTTTATTGGTTAGTGTATAAACCAGAAGTTGCTTTAATATTAAAGTTATAAACCTATATTTTCCCAGATGAGCAGTTGTCTTGATAGTTTCCTATCATACTATCCAGCCACAACTCATTTAAAACATATAAAATTAACAAATAATTAATGTAGTTGGTAAGTATCTTATTAATTAGGATTTAACAACAACGTGTGAGTAAAACAGATGTTGCTATATATTAAACTCACAGATATAACTTTTCCTAGATTAACAGTCACCAAAATAAATATACTTTCCATTCACATAAGCATATCTCTGTCTCTTCTTTTACTGCTGTCGTACTCTGTAGAAATAATAACTTTGAAAAATCAAGGTGTGTATGTGTAAATGCTAATTTTATCTCAAACTTAAAATTAGCAAAACCAAATACAAGCCTAAAAGAATAAAAAAGTGAATAAAATAAGAACAAAACAAAATACTATGCTGACAGTCTTTAATTACAAAACAGTAAGCTTAATAGAAAATATTAGGCACTGTCTATTCCTATCCTGTTTGTGTAAATAGAATTATAAATCAAATAGCAAATAAAAGAACATGATAGAGGGTGGAAGGGAGTTGGGGAAGGAGATAGTGGACTGAGAAAGACATCATTACCCTATGTACAAGAATGATTACACAAATGGTGTGAATCTACATTGTGCACAACCAAACTTAGATAAAATTAACCACAAATGCCTCCTAAAGAGCTATAAAATCTTTCCCAGTTATTTTGCATATATTGGTCTTCATACACCATAATTCCCTTTTTCTTGGTTGCTTTTCTGTGCCTTACACAGGTAACACACACACACACACACACACACACACACACACATTCCATTACTTTCATAAAATTATTAGTTTATCTAAACACTGTACTTACAGACTTTCCTTCACCTGGTTTCTGTCTTCCCATAACCAGGACCCATCAGTTTCATTGATTTTGAGACCTATCCTTCCCACCATTTTAAATGTTGATAAAGGCATCCAAATTAATAAATATCACAAATCATAAATGTGTGTATATTATGATCTGCTCCTTCCTGATTCAAGAGTTGGTGGTAAATGTTCCTCCCAAGTGCTTACACACACTCCCTTAATATTACTAGGCCAAATCTTGAGATATTACTTCATTTATTGGTTTAGTTTCTTAAACTATTGAATATTATAATGATGTAGTATCTCAAATTTATTTCTGGATAAAATAAATCAAATGAGATAATATCATACACCCTTGAGAACATTCAGTTTGTTAAAACATGGTGTTCATCACAAAGGCTTACAAAACAAACACAGTTTTGACAGAATAGGAGTGTCTGACTTACCAGCTCTTCTAGACTTTTTTCAGAAGATGAGGATGCAAATCTAAGCTGACAGCATGGCTTTCTGGTCAGGTTTTGGTTTCATTGAGACAATGATAATAACTATTTCCAAAGCCAATCCAGACATATGAGCTAAGAACACTCTAGGAAATGTAAATATATTCAAAGAGCAAACAGTACTATGAGCTGTATTGATCCAACTACTAGATTTATATATTTGAATAAGGATGAATATTTGTAGGTTTTCCCAAACTTTTCAGTGTGCTAAACAAACACACTTGCTAAGTGATTTGTTGTGACTTTTTATGCTCCCCCTTCACTCCCCTCATGGATCTGCTCATCTCCCAAACATAAAGCTTGCTCGGTGTATTACTTACTTTAGCCTCAATTTCTTAAAATGCTGAGACAAAGACATGGTTTATGTTTGGTCCTTTTCTAAAAATCAAATATTCTTCAGTCTTTTGTATCTTTTTAAATCCACTGTCAATTCCATTTCTAGTATTTGCAAAACATCTGGTTTTGTATCTGATATTTTCATTAGCTAAATATATTAGCATTTAATTTATTTCAAGAAAGGAATTCATTACTTCTTCCTCTATGCAATTTAGAATTTTAAATTGATTTTCATTTACAAGAAACATTTGGAGGTAGAGTGGCATTCCTTTCATAGATAATCTGCATTTTTGCCTTCTCTGTGGTGACCTAGGGTGCTACAAAACCAGGAACAAACAGGCAATATTACTGAAAGTATAAGTGTGTCTGCCTAAGAAATTACAGAGAGACATTTATTTCCAACTAGAACTTGAGTTGATACATAAAATGTTTTATTGATATCTCCAAGCTTTATACAATAATCCAATTTTCAACTCTCAGGCTCAAGTTAAACTAAAAGTTTAAACTTTCACTTCTTTTGCAGCTTTTGATCCCAGACTGTAGAGTAATTAAGATCATGGTAGCCCGGCGCAGTGGCGCACGCCTGTAATCCCAGCACTTGGGAGGCTGAGGCAGGAGGATTGCAAGTTCAAAGCCAGCCTCAGCAATTTAGCGAGGCCCTAAGCAACTCAGTGAGACCCTGTCTCTAAATAAAATACAAAATAGGGCTGGGGATGTGGCTCAGTGGTGGAGTGCCCTGGGTTCAATCCCCAGTACCAAAAAACAAACAAACAAACAAAAAAGATCATGGTAGTCAGGAAGGCCCGATTACTGACCTAACAAACTCCATTTTGTTCCTCTGTGACTCCGTTTGCCTCTAACTTTTTGCCTTCTATGCCACTCTCTTCTGTCATTATCTCAGATTCTAGGAACTGTAGGTCTGATTGAAGTACATCTTTATGACAAAAGATTGGTACTACCAACAAGCAATGATGAGCCCTGCAGAACAGATCACTCCATGAAGAGACTGCCCTGTAAGTGTCAGCAATCACCCATGACAGAACCGAGGCTCCCCCTACACAGAAGCAGTCATCTCACATGAGAACCAATTTGCCCCCTCAAAGATGAAGCCTTTCCTGAAACTTTGAAGAACCAGTCCTGAGATAATGGTCAACCAAACCATGACCCAATGTGACCTAGTCTGCCAGAAATGCAAACCCCCAAATTTTGTGTTTGTTCCCCCTTCCTATAAAACCTCAATGTGTCTGTTTGCCTCTGAAGGCAGATCTTTGGTCACTGAACCGCTTTATCTCTTCTTCCTGGTGTGGCCACACTGATTAAAGATCTTTTCCTGGTTTTCACCCCCACTCCTGTCTTTAACAGGTATATTGGTATGGGTGGCTGAGCCAGTGTGTTCATGCCCCAGAACTGGGGCCTTTGCCCTAAAACTCTGATGACAGTGGTTTTGAAGTCAGAACACATCTCTAATTTTAAACTACATCTATTTTTGGCCTTTGATAATTTTTTAAATTGAAAATCTAGATGTAAACCTTAAAAGGTATTTGAGTTTTTAAAAATTACCCACCTATACCTTTGAAGCGAGGAGGATAAAAAGGGAAGCTGGGCTTTAGTGATATGTACGGACGGAAGCCTGAGCTGGCGGTCACCAGCCCTTGGGCAGAGGGTGGAGCAGCAGCTGTGGTTCCCACCACCTCCCAGCATGCGCTGCTTTCCTAGGCTGGTAGAGCTCAAAGTACAACCAGCAGTAAAAGAATAAGAAATAAATACTAAGGGGAGGAGGAGGAAAAGGAAGAGGGATACAAAAAGACTGCAAACACATTAGTGGAGAAAATAGCTGACAAAATGTTTAAGAGAATTCCTGAAGAAAGTTTCTAATATAGTGTTAATGGATGTGGCAGATGTAAGGAAAGGATGATATAAATGGGGAATAAGATTGTTCAGCCTTCAGAAGTCGTGGCGAGGTCAGACCTGGAGGAGTAAACACTACAGAATGTAAAGCTTCAGGCCTGAGGGAAAACAACTTATATTGAAATTATATTCAGGAGCACCACATTCCCTACTACATTCTAACCTTCTATTTTCCTCATCTCTAAAGAAAACAGTTTAATTCTTTAGAGAACTGGAAACAACAGGGGGAAAAACCCAAGGTTATAAGAGAAATAGTCAATTAAAGGATAAAGTCAAATTACAGAAAGCATAAGACAAGGCCCACAAGCAAGTGGTGCTGCTATCAAGACCTTTTCTCTAAAATAGCAGTATATAACCTCTAGATGAAAAGTAAACTAAAATCCTTCTGTGAATGTTACAATTTCCAGGAAGTAATATTTAGTCATGATTGGGGGATGGTGGGGCTTCCTTTTTTTTTTTTAATTTGTTCTTTCTAGATATACATGACAATATAGTGTATTTTGACATATTATACATACATGGAGTATAACTTACTCTAAATAGGATACCATTTTGTAGTTGAGCATGATGTGGAGTTACACTGGTCGTTCATATGAATATGAACACAGGAAAGTTATGTCTGATTCATTCCACTGTCTTTCCTATTCCCGTCTCCCTCCCTTCCCTTCATTCCCCTTTGTCTAATCCAATGAACAGAACAGGCACCTGGCACCTGAATAACCTGCAACAAGGTGCCCTCTTCCTCAGGAAGAATCCTCAGCTTTCCAAAGCAGCTTTCTAGGTTTTCTAAGCACCCAAGTTTTGAAAGGCATTTGATGTGAATTTCCAATATGGAAAACAAAATATAAAACTAAAAAAGTTTATTTATTTATTTATTCATATAAAATAAAGTACAGGAGGCAGAATAAAGGTCCAGAACAAAATCACTCCAGGTAAAGTTTCTGGAATATAGACTCTTGGTTCCCTCAGTGAAGATGAGTCCCTGTTTTTAAATTATGCAGAGTAAGAACAATCTCCTGAGCCACTAGTGGTGGTGCACACCTATAATCCCAGCAGCTCAGGAGGCTGAGGCAGAAAGATCACAAGTTCAAAGCCAGCCTCAGCAACTTCATGAGGCTCTAAGTAACTTAGTGAGATCCTTTCTCAAAACAAAATATAAAAAAGGCTGGGGATGTATATCAGGGATTGAGCCTCCCTGGGTTCTATTGCAGGAACCAAAAAAAAAAAAAAAAAAAAACAAATAAACAAAAACAATCTCCTGGAAAAAAAATCTGATAATTAAAATACAAAAGATTTGAAAGATGTGCATGAAAATAAGTACAATTTTAAAATAGTGTAGAAAATGGCAAAGAAAGACAGGAAAATATGAATCAACTGATAGCATTAAGAAAGAGGGTCTGAGAATGAAAAAAGGAAAAACTAGAAAAAGAAATAACAAGGTATTTAAAAAGTAACTGTAATTAACTATCAAAGCATTTAACAAATACTACAAAATAATCAAAAGTCAAAAATTAAGATTCCAATTAAAAATCACAATATATTGAAGTGAGTGAAACTCTACACTAAATGAAAATGCATACCCAGTAAATTAAGATTATAAATTATATATAGCAATTTATATTGATCTATGTAAATTCATTTATATACAGATATAGACAATAATATATGCATATATTAGGTATGTATATGTATTTACATATTCATATATATTTATATGTATGTATGTATATGTATGCGTGCATGTCTATGTGTGTGTGTGTATGTGTGTGTGTATATATATATATATACATATATATATATACACACACAAATCCCACAACAAAATGAGTGTGGTTGTGAAGTTTCAGAACACCAGGAATGAAAAAGAAAATAAGGTGAAAACTTACAAAAGGCAAGTTTTAAAATGTCCCCCAAAGTTCTTAAATAAAATCCTTGTCCATATTCACACTGAAGGCAAGAAAATAAAGTAATATTTTATTAAATGTATTTTTAATCAAGAATTTTCCATAGTAAGTAGGAGAACAAAATGGAGAACATTGAAGAGGTAGTCAAAGACTCTAATTCATATCCCTTGAAATAATTTTACAAACCCACTCAATATTTTTCTCAAAAAGAAAAAAGGCAGGGGGCTGGGGTCATTGCTCAGTGCTTGCCTAGCATTTTTGAGGCACTGGGTTTATTTCTCAGCACTGCCTAGCAAAGTGCTTGCCTAGCATTTTTGAGGCACTGGGTTTATTTCTCAGCACTGCACACACAAAATATAAAATAAAATAAAAGTTCATTGACAACTAAAAAACTATTAGAAAACAGAAAAAAGTGATAGTGCAATAAACCTGCAAAAAAGGAAAATACAAAATCCATGCAGGGTTCATATTGGTAATTCAAACAATAACTCAAATTATCTAAAATTATTAACTCAACAAAGAGCATATTATTTTTGAAATATCCAAGCAGTAAGGAAAAGCTTTAAGTGCTAAGAGAGCTTAACTCTTGGGAGTAAGGCTAAAGATTAAGGGAGAAGGAAATAGAAGACAAGAAATCAATACTGACCATCATTGTTAGAAGATACAACTGCAAGAAGTGAGGCTTTTCTGCTTTGCTCTTCTCCACTAGAAAATACTGTGACAGAAATTATGGCAATAAAAGGACTATTTATAATAGGATTATTAAGACTAAACGTCAGTCTCAACAAATAATCAAACCATCATCATTATACTGATGTGCTGGTTGAAATAAGTATAAATTATTTTGTTAATTGTTGTTACTTAATATAATTATTAAGATAAATGTCAAGTTCTGAATGGCAAATACAAATACACACACACATACACACACACACACCCTATATTGCTTATGTTCTGGCAGCAATAAGAACAGAATTATTTTTTTTAATTAGAAAATGACTGCACTATGCCACAATCTCCCCAACAAAGTGTGAGTGTAACATTTACCCACATACTTGCAAGCAGTTTTTATTTGTATTCTTTGTGATTGCATTCTAACTAGAGTGAGATGAAATCTCAATGTACTTTTGATTTGCATTTCCCTGATAGCTAGGGATGTTGAATAATGTTTCATATATCTGTTGGCTGTAAGTATTTCTTCTTTTGATTTGTCAATTTTTAAAAAATTTTTACAGACTTCAGAGGGGGAGGGGGAGGGGTATGAAAAATGGTGGAATGAGATAGACATCATTACCCTATGTTCATGTATGATTAACCTGAATGGTTTGAATGGACATCATGCACAACCATAGAAATGAAAATTTGTACCCCGTTTGTGTAGTATTTCTTCTTTTGAAACATATCTATTTAGTTCTTTTGCTCTTTAGTGATTGGGTTGTTTGTTTTCTCAGTAATAAGTATTTTTTAGTTCTTTATATAGCCTGGATGTTAATCCACTGTCAGAAGAGTGCCCAGCAAAGATTTTCTCTCATTCTGTTAGATTCTCCCTTCACAATCCTGTCTCTTGTCCTGTACAGAAGCTATTTAATTTATGTCATCCCACTTATTGATTCTTAGTTGTACTTCTTGAGCTGTTAAGGAATTCAATGCCTTAACCAATGTGCTGAAGTGTTGAGTCTATGTTTTTTTCTAGATGTTGCAATGTTTCCAGTTTAATTCCTAAGTCTTTGATTCACTTTGAGTTGACATTTGTGTACAGTGAAAGTAGAGATCTAGTTTCATTATTCAATATATGGATATCCAGTTTTACCAGCATCATTTATTTAAAAGAACATATTTTCTCCAATATATGTTTTTGGTGCTTTGAAGTATCACATGATTCTATCTGCATGAGTTTGTCTCTGTGTCCTCTATTCTATTCCACCAAAATTCATGTCTGGTTTGACACCAATACCATGCTTTTTTTGTTACTGTAACTCTGCGGAATATTTGATTTCAGGTATTGTGATGCCTCAGCATCATTCTTCTTATTCAGTATCAACCTGGCTATTCTGGGTCTCTTATTCTTCCAAATGAATTTAGGACTGTTTTTCCTCGTTCTGTAAAGAATGTCATTGGTTGACACTTTGATAAGTATTGCACTGCTTTTGTAGTAAGGCTGTGGGTAGTGTGGCCATTGTGAAAATATGAATTCTTACCCAAGAACATTGGAGGTCTTTCCGTCCTTTAAGGTCCTCAATTTCTTTCTTCAGTGTTCTATACTTTTCACTGTAGACGTCTTTCATCTCCTTGGTTGTATTTATTCCTATATTCTTTCTGTTCTCCTTTTTGTTTTCTAAGGTCGTTGTGAATAGGTTCATTTTCCTGATTTCTTTCTCAGCGGAATCAGTATGGGAGTATAGGAAAGGAATTTATTTGTGAATGCCACTCTTGTATTGATACTTGATTTTTGCTGAATTTCTTTATTAGCTCTAGAAGTCTTCTGGTTGAGGTTTTGGGTGTTCTAAATATAGAATCATGTCATCAACCAAGAGTGATAATTTGACTTCCTTCTTTTCCTATTTGTGTCTCTTTCATTTCCTTCTCTGGCCTGATTGCTCTGGCTAGAGGTTCAGAGCTGTGTTGAATAGGAGTAGACATCTTGTCTTATTCCTGATTTTAGAGGTAATGCTTTCAGTTTTTCTCTTTTCAGTACGATGTTGGCCTTGGGTTTGTCATATATAGCCTTCATATGTTAAGTTACATTCCTCATGTCCCTTGTTTCTCCAGTGTTTTAAATGTGAATGTGTTCTGGATTTTTGTCAAAGACTTTTTGGCTGCTAGTGAGAAGATCATGTGATTCTTGTCCCTATTTCTATCTATATGGAGATTCACATTTATTGATATGTTGAACAAACCTTGCATCCCTGGGATAAAACACAGTTGATCGTGGTTTACTATCATCAATATGCTTTTGAATGTGGTTTGCCAACATTTTATTACGTATTTTTGCATCTGTGTATGTCAGGGACAACAGTCTGAAGCTTTCCTTCCTTGATATGTTTTTGTCTAGTTTTGGTATCAGGGTGTTGCTGATTTCATAGAATGAAATCAGGAGTGTTTCCTTCTTTTCTCTTTCAGATCTCATCCTGCACTTTTCTTTGTTGGAAGGCTTTTAATTGCTGCTTTGATCTCATTGTTTGGTATTGGTCTACTTAGGTCTTCTATAAGCTTATGGTTCAACTTAGGCAGGTCATATTTGTCTACAAATGTGTCACTATCTTCTACGCTTCCCAGTTTGTTGGAGTATATATTTTCAAAATATTTTCTAATGACCATCTGAAAAGTAGAAGTGCCTGTGCTAATATCTTCTTTTTCATCTCTAATTTATTGATTCATGTCATCTCTCTTTTGCAAAGTTTAGCTAAGGGTTTATCCATCTTGTTTGTCTTTTCCAAGAACCAATCCTTTCTTGCACTGATCCTTTGTATTTTTTTAATTTAATTCCATAAATTCAGCTCTTATCTTAATTATCTCCTGTCTTCTACCAATTTGGGGAATAGTTTGTTCTTCCTTTATTAGTGCCTTGAGCAGCAACATTAGATTATTTATTTAGAATCTTTCTGGTTTTGATTTTTACATATGCACTCAATGGTTAAACTTTCCTCTTTTAACTGCCTTCATAATATCCCAGCAATTTATCTGCTTTATTTGTTTCTAAGATTTTTTTTATTTCCCCCTAATTTCTTCTATGATCCATTTCTCATTCAAAAGTGTTATTTTATCTCCAGATTTTAAAATTCTGTTTATCATGTTATTGATTTCTACTTTCATTCTATTGTGATCTGATAGAATACAAAGAATTATCTCTATTATTATAATTATTATATCTGCTAAGACTTTTTGTGTCCTAAAATATGGTTATTTTAGAGAACATTGCATGAGTCACTAAGAAGAAAGTAAATTTGATTGTTGATGGATGAAATATTCTATAGATATCTGCAGATCCATTTGATTAATAGTATAATTTAATTCCAAAGAGTCTTTTCTTATTTCTGGAGGTGTTATCTATTGGTGATAGAGTTGTGTTGAAATCACTCAGTTGACTTTAAATTGGTGCAACCACTCTAGAAAGCAATATGGAGATTCCTCAGAAAACTTGAAATGAAACCACCATTTGATGCAGTTATCCCACTCCTTGGCATATATCCAAAGGACTTAAAATCAGCATACTGATTTTTTTTTATAAATACCTATTTATTTATTTATTTATTTACTTATTGATTCATTGAACACAAATGGAGTAC
>JAJEJO010004824.1:0-52791 GCA_020662805.1 Glaucomys volans
AATTTAGCAACACCCTGTCTCAAAATTAAAAGTAAAAAGGGCTAACCCCAGCATAGCAGTGCACACCTGTTATCCCAGCAGCTTGGGAGGTTGAGGGAGGAGGATCACAAGTTCAAGCCTCAGCAACTTAAGGAGGACCTAAGCAACTTCGCAGGACCCTGTCTCAACGTAAAAAAAAAGGCCAAGCCTTGCAACACCAAGGCCCCGGGTTCAATCCCCACCACCCCCAAAAAAAAAAAAAAAAAAAAACCCCGAGAATGTGGCTCAGTGGTTGAGCCCCCTGGTTCAATTCCTGGTATGAAAAATAAATAAATAATTGTAAAAATAAAAGGGGCTGGGGGTGGGTACTTACTGGTAGAGTAACACTTGGTTCAATGCCCACTACCACCAAAATTAAAAAAAATAAAGTGATTTCCTGGAAAATCCCTTGAATTGTCCATAACATATGCAGTTTATGCATACACACATATACATAATCTTACATAATAATAGTTAAGTATACAGTAATGTCTACTAGATGATAATGAGCAAGAAAAACATAATTTTACAGTTGACTACTAGGTGAGGTAGCTCATGTTTAGAACCTCTAGAAAAGATGCAGACTTGAATTTGCGTAAGTAAATGAAGTTACGTTCCCATCTGATGTGATCTTACTGTATTATCAATGCGCAGTTTTCTCTGGACGGTTTGAGGAAGGAGGGGCTGGAGTTGAAGTTGAGAAGAGACATTTGCCTACTGAGCCAGTTTGGATAAGAAGACGCAGCTCCCTTTGCAACATCCGGCACCTTTTTCATGCTTAGTGGGCGTTACCCATGCACATACAGAACAATTCAGAGATGAAAATACTTTTGGCCAAAAGTACCAAGTAACTTCACAATCATGGAGGTAGAAAATGTGAGATAAGGATGAGAGGAATAAAAAGGGGAAGTAGAAATGACAATGGCCTGGAGGTGCTGAGCAATGACAGATGATAGGACCATTATGGGACCATTTGTCCCCAGGTGCTGAGCAATGACAGATGATAGGACCATTATGTGCTGAGCTGAGAACTTCTGAGAAACCTTTACAGTGTCCCAGAAAAAGAAAGGAGATGACAAGATTTGCACTGTAAAGCATCTGACACAAGGTAGAAAACAGTTGGATGTGGAAAGATGATCTGGACAAGAAGACCTTTAAGGAAGTCAGCGAGAGGGACCTCCACTTAGAGGGAAAATGCACAGCTGTTCCGTCCTGGCGGCAGTTTGCAAAAGAGTCCTAAATTAAAACAGCACGACAGCAAACTATTTGCTGCCTTTTCCAAGATTAAAATCACACAGTACGTATTCCTTCATTCCTCTTCATGTTAAAATGTCACCATAGTATAACTATAATGCACTAATAAAAGCATTTGAAAAAGTCACCATATCTTGCTACATCCTCTCTTCTCCCACTCATGTCTCAGAATAAATACCCTTTCCCAACTCCAGCCCACCTGCTGATCCTGAGCCTGAGATCCTGCAGGGATCTCTTTCTTCAATTCTAGCTTCCTCTCTCTTCCCTGACTTTCCTTTGTTGAGAAACATGAATGTTCATGTCTACTCTGGCATGGATTGTCTTCTCCTTCTCCTTTTCTTCACACTGGGGATAGTGCCTCTGAGCTTACATCCCAGCCCTTTTTGTTTTATTTTGAGACAGGGTCTCACCAAGTTGCCCAGGTTGCCCTCAAACTTGTGATCCTCCTGCCTCAGCCTCCCTAGTCGCATGGATTACATGTGTGCACCATTGTGGCTCACTCTTCTTGAGTCTTCTGGAGCCATCTTAGCAAACCCCAAGCCTGGCACTCTGCTACCTTCCTATCACCTTTTCCTCTCTCTCCCTAACTAATCTTACAAAAGCTGCTCCAGCTCTGTCCTCTCCCCCTACTCGCTGTTTAATCAACACCTTGTAATCTAGTCTGAACCCTCCAAGAGTCCATCCTCTGGAAGGCCATCGCTTTCTAGCAGGATGAAGTGTATACACAAACCATACAACTCAAGGCAGCATCAAAACAACGCAAATGAAGAGCCAGGAGAGAAAGGAGGCAAGAGAATGTGAAGAAATGAGCGTACAACCTGTGCGTTGAAAGATGTTCCACCTCATTCTCAGTAGTAACAGCAACACAACTCAAATTAAGCAAAAGAGGGAAATTACTGTCCCCAGCATAAGAGAAATCCAAGAAGTGGCCCGGGGTTTAACCCGTGCCTATCAGTGCACAGTGCTGGAATCCCTGGATCTCGTGGCCCTGCACCCACGCCATGCTTCTTCTCCAAAGGGTTTTGTCCATGTTGTTTGAATAAATGGCCGTGGCAGCTCCATACTCACATAATGTTGGACATGATAGTCACAGTCTCCCACATCAACCCCAAGAAATGCCTGGCCGCTCAGTTAAAGTCACATGCTTCCCCTACTGCTGATACTGAAAAATAATGGAGCAAGTGTGATGGAATTTCTCCAAGTGAGATGGAGGGGGTGATTGACAGTGTGCATCTGGGGTACAGCACACAACCCCAAGTATGGGGAGAAGGGCATAGAAAGAAACTGTAATTAGAAAAATCATTAGGAATGAGACCGAGGCCTAGAATGCCGCCCAAAAATTATCTGCAATTTTTCTTCCTCTTGTGGTGGGGCAGGGGTTGATTTTAAAAGGTATTAATAGCCGGGCGTGGGCTGGGGATGTAGCTCAGTTGGTAGAGTACTTGCCTTGCAAGCATAAGGCCCTGGGTTCAATCCCCAGCACTGCAAAAAAAAAAAAAAAAAATAGCGGGCGTGGTGCCGCACGCCTGTAATCCAAGCGACTCGGGAGGCTGAGTCAGGAGGATCGCGAGTTCAAAGCCACCCTCAGCAACTGAGCGAGGCTCTAAGCAACTCAGTGAGACCCTGTCTCTAAATAAAATACAAAATAGGGCTGGGGATGTGGCTCAGTGGCCGAGTGTCCCTGAGTTCAATCCCTGGTTCCAAAAAAAATTAAAAAAAATAAAAGGTATTAATAGAGCGTTGATGGCTATTAAACAGGACAATGACCAAGTGCAACAGGGGATGTAGAAAAAAAAAGACTATGGTGATGTCAAGTTCAACAGACAGTAGGGAAGTCCTGGGTGCACAAGGAACCACATGTCATGATGCTAAACTCCCTGGATGGACACAGGAGGGTCCTCCCTTCATAGCTGGAAGCTGAGTTAAGCAGCGCAATAACACCTTGATTATAGGAAAAGTAGTAACTATTTCTCGTAGGAAGGATAGGAGAATCTGTCCCTTCCCCACCCCCATTTACTTACTGAGCTGGGGTCTCACTATGTTGCCAAGCTGGTCTTGAATTTGTGGGTTCAAGTCATCCTCCTGCCTCAGCCTCTGGAGTAGCTTGAACTATAAGCACATGCCACCATGCCCAACTGCATAGCAGAATCTTGACCCTCAAGATTTCTGGTTAAGAATGGTGGGAAAGGGTGAATATTAACACAGTTTCTAGTAACAGAATCCTTCTACTGCATCAATACAGCCATACTGGCTGCTAAAATTTTTCTTTAAATATTCTGTATCACTTGGTAAAGAATCACCACTTGGTAAAGAATAACGTCTCCTCCCAAGGCCACGGCCTCCTTAACCCAAACTCACTGCTCCAGACCTCTCCTTGTTCCAGCAACTACTGCACTGAATCAGACCCTCCCAGACCCACAGTAGAGGGGGAGAGGGGTCCAGAACTGAGTGCATCACGCACAATGATCCAGGTCCTCTCTGCAGACTGGTGGGTGCCCGTGTCATATTGACTGTTAAATACTCGTGGCATAAGCTTCGAGGAAGAGCAGTTCTCCCAGGAAGAAAAATTCCTAAAGTATTTCCCAAATCTGGGAAGCTCTGTGGGAGGCTGGGCCTCTAGAGTCATTGAGGGATAGGAAGCGGCATATAGGAATGGGCTAGGCCCCTTGAGAAGTTGTGATTTATAATAAGAATATACCTTTGGTCCCCATCCCAGTTGCCTCACACACAGATCCTAAAACCCTGTAATTTCCAAAGTTGTAAGTGTTTTTGTATGCTAATGAAATGGCTGGTGCTTGGGGTTCTTTGAAAGCCTCTTAAAGGAGAGGAAACCTTCACCCTCCCACGCCCCCACCTCCTGGAGGGAAGAGGGCTGAAGGCTGACTTAATCGCTAATGGCCAGTGATGTAATCTGTCAAGCCTTCATAATGAACCCTCCATGAAAACCTAAGGGGGGGGGGGTGGTTTGGAGAGCTTCCAGGTTGCTAGACAGGTAGAGATGCTGGGGGTACACTACCTCGCACAGCCTGGAGCCTCTGTGACCCTTCTCACCAGCTTGCCCTGCACATCTCTGCCCCACATCCGGCTCTTCCCCTGTACTCTTTATACATTCTTTGTTAATAAAGAGGTAAATGAGTTTTCCCCAAGTTTTGAGTCACCCCAGAAAATGAACAGAACCCCAGTAGGGGGTGGGGAAAAATTAGAGAGACAGCCAGGTGCAGTGGCTCACACCTGTAATCCCAGCAGCTCGTCGTGAGGCTGAGGCAGGAAGATCAAAAATTCAAAGCCAGCCTCAGCAAAAGCAAGGCACTAAGTAAATCAGTGAGACCCTGTCTCTAAATAAAATACAAAATAGGGCTGGGGATGTGACTCAGTGGTCGAGTGCCCCTGAGTTCAATCCCTGGTACCCCCACAAAAAAAAATTAGAGAGGCAATCTCCTGCTTGCAATTGGCATCTAGATCTATATTTTGTTTTGTTTCTTTTTCAGTGCTGGGGTTTGAACCCAGGGCCTTGTGCTTGTGAGGCAGGCACTCTACCAACTGACCTATATCCCCAGCCCTAGGTCTGTGTTTTTTGTTGTTGTTTTTTAAACCAGGGATTGAACCCAGGGCACTTAACCACTGAGCCACATCCCCTACCCTTTTTATATTTTATTTTGAGACAGGGTCTCACCAAGTTGCTTAGGACCTTGCTAAATTGCTGATGCTGACTTTGAAGTTGAGATCCTCTGCCTCAGCCTCCTGGGTCACTGGGATCCCAGGTGTGTGCCCCTGTGCCCAACTTGCATTTGGCATCTAAAATAGGGGCAGATATGTGCTTCTGAGCCCCTAACCAATGGGATCCTATGCTCTTTCTAGGTAGCCAGAACTGAACTGCATCATGGGACACCCTGCTGCTGTTTGCCAGAGAGTTGTTTGGTGGGGTACGGGACTCCTCCATATTCTGGCAACCCAATCATTCCATGTTGCAGTGAGTGTGAGGGTAGGAAAGGCAGTTTGCCTCTTACCATCTGTTGCACCCCTCCTGTGGAGCTCACTGTCCGCGGCAAACACCCCACTGAGTGTGCTTCCCCTGGGCTGGACAAGGGGAGTCACCAGCCAGTTTGATGTTGGGAAACAGTCAGCATTATCTGTAATCATTTTATTTCTCTTTTACTCCATGTTGGGAACCATGATATTTAATCAAAAGTAAACATAAAAAGGAAGATGAGTAGCTAACTGGGATTTGCCCTTGGATTACTCTATATTCAACCAAATCACAAAAGATTAGAGAGCTTCCGTCTGACCCAGAAAAAGTACAAAACCAAAGTGGACAGTGACAGTATAATCTATTTATAACCATCCTCCTAGGAGAGACTGCATTTTGTAAAAAGCCAAATGTTTTAGGAAAAGCCAACCACGGCAAGATGCAAACACATACAAATGGCCTGCGAATGCTTATTCATTTAGCAAAGAGTTCTGAATGGATTTTGACCTCAAGGAAACCTCTTAAACTCTTAATATTCAGTCTAGAAGATTCCCATTCTTTAACATGTGTTCCATGATTGACTTTGGAATCTCATTTTTTTTTTTTTTCTTTATGCTGGGAATTGACCCAGAGCCTCAAGCATGCTGGGCAAGTGCTCTGCCACTGAGCGACAGTCCCAGCCCTGGAATATCAATTTTGTGGTAAATTTGTATTTCTGTTTGTGTGTTTATGTTAGTGCTGGGAATTGAATCCAGGGTCACAAACGTGCTAATCATGTGCTCTACCACTGAGCTACACCCCCACCCACATTTTTTACTTTTAGAGAGGCCTTTAAGAGACAAGAGAAAAATGGTTCCTTAATAAGTTAAATGTAGAATTATGACATGAGCCAGCCAATCCACTCCTAGGTATTTACCCCAAATAATTTCCTTTATTCAAGGAAAAATTTGTGAACCAGGCACAGTGGCTCATGCCTATAACATGCAACTTGACCTTGCACTTAAAAAACCACAGAGAAACCATTTCTGCACAGACCCAGCAATGACTTTCTCTATAAAAATAAAGGATTATTTTCCCCCTAGCAAAAAGTAATTTTTATAAGTAAAAAATAGTTTGACTGTAGTTCCTTTATATAAAGAATGAGGAAAACAGCTGAGCATGGAGGCACAGGTCTATAATCCTAGCAACTTGACTCAGAAGGCTGAGACAGAATTGTGAGTTTGAGGCCAGTCTCAACAACTTAGGAAGATCCTGTCCCAAAAGAAAAAAAAAAAAAAAAGAGGGCTAAGGATGTAGTCCAGTGGTAAAGCATTCCTGGGTTCAAACCCAAGCACAAAAAATAAATAAATAAATAAAAATTAAAAGGGCTTGGGATGTAATTCAATGGTAGAGACCCTGTGTTAAATCCCCAGTAGGGCTAAAAAGAAAAAAAAAAAATTAAGCATGCATATTCAAAGTAGCTTTATTTACAATAGCCATATGTGAAAACATTTCAAATGTCCATAAACTAATTAAGCAAAATGTTTTATACCGACACAATGAAATATTATTCACCTATAAAAAGCAATGAAATGCTGATGCACCCTACAATATTAATGAAGTAAGTAAAAGAAGCAAGACCCAAAAGACCACTTTTTTTCCCCCCATGCTGGGGATGGAATCCAGGGTCTCATACTTGCTAGGCAAATGCTCCACCACTGACCACTGAGCTACATCTTCAGCCCAAGACCATATATTTTATTATTTGGTGTGTGTCCAATTTCCACAATAGGTAAATTGGTACAGACAGAAAGCCAGGGGGAGGAGAAAACTTGGAGTAACCACTTAATTGGTGTGACTTACTTTGGGGTGATGAAAATGTTCTGGAACACATAATGGTATTGGTTGCACATTGTTCAGAATGTACAAGACACCACAGAATTGTACACTTTAAGTAGCTAAGCTGGCGGATTTTATTTTACCTATATTGTACCACAATGAAATGTTTTCAATTTTTGAAATGCAACAGAAGGCAGCTGGGCCTGGGTTGGAACCCTAAGGACGTGGTCTTCAGACCTGATGGCTCACAGAGGGCTTAGACTCTTAAGTCTCCCCTGCTCTTCAAAAGCGGCCAGCCTCATACTACCTTCCCGGTAGGCAGCAGCACTTCCTTTATAAAACTTTCTGATTAGGGTTTGACGGCGTTTGTTCTTTCTTTTGCAGTGCTGGGAATTGAACCCAGGGCCTTACTCAAGCTAGGCAAGCGTCTACCACTGAGCTGTGCCCCCAGGCCTTTTAATTTCTTTTCTTTTTTTTTTTTTTTTTTGTGGTGCTGGGGATTGAACCCAGGGCCTTTTGCTTGCGAGGCAGGCACTCTACCAGCTGAGCTATATCCCCAGCCCTTAATTTCATTTTTATTTTATTTTATTTGTTCAGTTCTGGGGATTGATCCCAAGAGTACTTTACCACTAAGCTACATCCCCAGTCCTTTTTGTTATTTATTTTTAGAATCTTGCTAAATTGCCAGTTGCCTCAAACTTGTGATCTTCCTGCTTTGGCCTCATGAGTTGCTGGAATTGCAGGCATGTGTCACTGGACCGGGCAGGTTTTGAAGCTTTAATATTTTTTTAATATTTAACTTCTTCAATCATACTGAAAAGACTCTGTATTTTATTTTCCTGATCCTTTTTTTTTTTTTTTTTTTTTTTTTTTTTTTAACCACTGGGATCTCACCAAGTGGCTTAGGGCCTTGCTAAGTTGCTGAGGCTGGCCTCAAATTCCCAACTCTCCTGCCTGAGTCTTGTGAGTCAAGTTGCTAGGATCACAGGCCTATGCCACCACACCCAGCTGTCTTCCTGATTCCTTACATAAAGGAACTACAGTCGAACTATTTCTTTACTTGTAAAAGTTCCTTTTTGCTAGAGGGAAAATCATCCTTTTTGCTTTTATAGAGAAAGTCATTGCTGGGTCTGTCCTGAAATGGTTTCCCAGTGGTTTTAAGTGCAAGGTCGTGACAAAGTGCAAACCAAAGAAGTGTCAGATAAGAATGTTTGATGGACACAGATTCTGATTTTAAGTCTGCTGGGGTGTACAGTTCTTAATACTAGTCATGGTAGAAATATCCAAGAAGGATGGTTTTGTGTCATGTAACTTGTCACTGAAATCAACAGTTTTCCTCCTTTTAATGTTGGGTCACCTTCACATGTGAATGGGGAAAATCCACACATCGTTACATTGTGCATACCAGGGACAGAACCGTCTAATTCCTTATCTGTGGAAAATTCTTTCACCAAAAAGAAAAAACATACAATTTTGGATTTCCTATAGATTTCTGAGTCAAAAACAACTTCTAAGGTTGCTATTTTAAAACCAAATCAGAGAATTTTTTTTTATGACAGGAAACTATTCTAACAATGACACCTTATTTCCTGCAAAAGACAAGTAAATTCCACACATTCCCATGTTTACTTTAGCAAAGCCCAGGGCCACCATTCCCACAGCTGAGTCACAGAATGTGTATTTCCTACATCGTTACGAAACAGACGAGACTTATATTCTGAGGTCTTTCTCAACGTTTTGAACCACGTATGAAGTATTGGACAAACTAAACTACACAAAACTTCAACACTTGAGAAAGGTTTATATGATCCCAATTATCATTGTTCAGGACCTGAAAGTTTCTCACAAAACTCCAATCTGATTTTGTACTATTAATCTCAATTTTTTTTTTTTTTTGAACCAGGGATTGAACTCAGAGACACTCAGCCACTGAGCCACATCCCCAGCCCTATTTTGTATTTTATTTAGAGACAGGGTCTCACTGAGTTGCTTAGGGCCTCGCTAAATTTCTGAGGCTGGCTTTGAACTTGCGATCCTCCTGACTCAGCCTCCCAAGTCGCTTGGATTACAGGTGTGCGCCACTGCCCCCGGCCTAATTTTTTTTTTTTTTTTTTTTTTTACAGTAATAGGGATGGAACCCAGCACTTTGTGCACATTAAGCAAATGTCTACCACTGAGCTACATCCTCACCCTTTTTAAAAATTTCATTTTGAGACACAGTCTTACTTATTTGCCCAGGTTGGCCTCAAACTTGCAATCCTCCTGCCTCTGCCTTCCAAGTAGCTGAGATTGCAAGTGTTAGCTACTGTGGCTGGCTTAATCTCTAATTAATCTTTTCCTAATCTTAATCTTTTTTTTTTTAACCTTTATTTTACTTATTTTTTATATGGTGCTGAGGATTGCACCCAGTGACTCACATGTGCTCGGCAAGCGCTCTACCACTGAGTCACAACCCCAGCCCCCTAATCTTAATCTTAATGAATCTTTTCCCTTCTTAATCTTTTCCTAACAAAGTTTTGCCATTATCTGGAAACATGGTATTGATCTGTTTCCCTTCCTGACCCAGAAGCCAGTAGTGAATTGACACAAGTCACAGGCTTGTCCCCAAAGTGTTTGGGACTTATTAACTAAAAAGAAAAGGGAAAAGGCAAAGCCTAAGGCAGCATTACCCTGAGGTCCCTGGAACACTCATCCAGAGAGAGTCACTGGTGCAGCGCTGGAGTCTGGTAATTGCTACATGCAGTACAACATCTCCCTCTTGGAGGGTCACGGAGGTCCACATGGTCAAGGTCTGGCTTAACTTTACTCCACATTCCCCAAGGTTGCTTACCACTCCTTTCCTCTCGCAACATGATTAATATCCACCTTAGCACCTGAAGCATTGCTGGTCTGGTCAGTTCTAAATTTGTAGCTCCTGGTATTCTGGATAACCACAGTTTGAGTCAAGAAAAATCCTGGGCAATCAGATGTTGAGATGTTTGTTTGTTTTGGTGCTGGGAATTGAAATAGGGGCCTCACACATGCCTCCATACACACTCTACCACCGAGCAACAGCCCCAGCCCCAGGGTGGTTTAATTTTGCAAAGCAATGACACCCACACACCAGCAGAAAGCACATTTGTCCATCCTTTGTCCCTCATCCAGTTTCTAACCCATTAGTACTTTGAACCCCTTTGGTAGGAAATGCTGAGTTTAGGTGTCTCGGCATCTGGTCTAACAGTGACTACCAGCTTTCCTTTGCCTTGCCCCTAAGGGCGCAACCCAAAAGGTCATCACCAAGAAGAAGAAGAAATAGGCCATCCATTCTCTACCCACACGGGCAGATATGCTTGGCTTATCACCATAGTACTTAAGAACTTGAGTCATAGCTTGGGTTCAAATTCCAGGCTCCTCACCTTACAGAAATGTTACCTTGGGCAAATTGCTTCACCTCTCTGAGCCTGGGTTTATTCATCTATAAAACAGAACACTAAAATGACCTTCCTTTTAAAGAGAAGATTTTAAAGGAAAGATTAAAAGTGACAATGCATGTAAAGCACTCAGAATGCTTGTGCTGGGCACTTAATAAACGTTGACTGCTATTATTTCCATCCCTCTGGCCCCCTCCTTAGTTCATGTAGTTTCAACAGCTGGGACAGAGGAGGGAGGAAATGGAAACCTCAGAGGAAGAGGAAGAAGGGTGCCTGAGGATGTATTCACAATGTGAGGAGAAGTCAGAGGTACAAAGGCAAAGATCAAAGCTTCTGAGCCCAGCAAAGTAACAGGTGAGCCCCAGACAGAAAAGGAGTAGGAAATACTGGTCTAAGGAACAGGTTTCCACTCAGAGGGCCTGCCAAATACTTAGTACTGATCATACCAAAGCTGTGGGTTCAAGTCCCAGGAATGCATGTGGCTTTTTTGTTGTTTTTTTTTTTTTTTTGGTACCTGGGATTGAACCCAGGGGCCTTAGCCACTGAGCCATATCCCCAGCCTTTTTTTGTATTTTTTATTTAGAGACAGGGTCCCACTGAGTTGCTTAGGGCCTCACTAATTTGCTGGAGCTGGCTTTGAACTCACCATCCTCCTTCTTCAGCCTCCTGAGCCACTGGGATTACAGGCCTGATTATTTGGCCCTGCATGTGGCTTCTTCCAAACCATCACTGTATGCTACCTTAACGCAGGGTACTGAGCCGGTGATGAACTCAACTTCAGTTACCACCACTGGGGCCACACTCCCACAAAGCTTAAACACACTTTCCTAACTATGGGACAATCAGAGCTGAGACCTGTGACCTATTTGGTGAAAAAGTAGATGCTCAATAAATATTTGTTGAATACATATCAAATGAAAGAGAGTAAAATAAGCCTGTGAACAATTAAAAGTAAAGAAGCAGACAGATTCTTAATATGTAAGCAATTTCTGCTCACCTTTTAGAACAGGAGTGGGCCTTGCAAGATGCACCCAGATAGTAAATACTTCAGGCTTTGGGATCCATATGGTTTCTGTTGCTGCTAATCAACACTGCAGTATAGTTTGAAAGCAGTCATAGACAAGATGCAAATGAATGGATGGCACTGTGTTCCAATAAAGCTATGGACAGATATACAGAAATTTGAAGTTTGCATGGTTTTCATGTCACAAATTACTTACCTTTTTTCAATCACTTAAAAATGTTTTAAAAAGTCAAACTTATAAGTCTTCTAAAAACAGCTGAGGGCTGAATTTGACCTTTGAGCTGTGGTCTACAACCCCTGCTTTAGGAAATGATATGAGACAAGTAGACAAGGAAGCCAGGAGACAAAAGAATGTTTATTGAGTATCTACTGTGTCAGGAACTGTGCTAAGTGCTGCCGAGGATACAGCAGAGAAGAAAACCAGGCAGAGTCCCTGCCCTTAGGAAGAACATGTTTTAAACAGGACAACTGATCACAAACAAGATAATTGCGGCCTGGGTACTTGGTATAGAGAAAAAGAACAGAATAATGGAATAGGCCAGGGAGGCCATTGTGCTTTCTCATCTGTGACTGCATTTAATTTGCTGGATGACCTGTGGAGCACCGTCCCCACTCTACAGATGGGAAACCCTTGTCTGGAATCTCACGACTAGTGACTGGAGAAGACAGGCTGCAAACCGAGGAGTTGCTGTCTCCAAGGCCTGGGGTGTGGCTGGAAAGGAGACCTAAGGAGATAAGAGTCAGGAGCCCCAGGTCCAATCTTCACTCTGTGCTTCACTCCTCAAAGCCTAGATTCAAAGATGGAAATGAGGATGAGCAACAGGATGTAAGAACTATGGAAGTGGCGCACACCTGAATTTCCAGGGGCTCAGGAGGCTGAGGCAGGAGGATCACGAATTCAAAGCCAGCCTCAGCAAAAGCAAGGCACTAAGCAACTCAGTGAGACCCTGTCCCTAAATAAAATACAAAATAGGGCTGGGGACATGGCTCAGTGCCATGGTTGAGTGTCCCTGAGTTCAATCCCAGGTACCCACCTCCCAATAAAAAGAACTATGGAAGCACTAGTCACAGTGACTGGCACACAATTCACTGGATGTCCTGAATTTAATCCATTTTTCCCCAACCAACCCTAGTTCTCCCCTTTACATGCAGCATACACACTCAACCTGTTGGAAACTGTCGAGCATTCTGTTGGAACCTCATTCTGCGTTACTAATCAGAATTATAGGCTCATAGTTATACCGATAGATAAAGATCGGGGAAGGCGAGCTTTCCAAGGCACACAAAGAACATAGTATTTAGTTACTAAAGAAGTGATCATGTGATGTATGTAAATTTCTAGAAGGAAAAAAAATCATATGAATATGGGTAGAATATTTTAATTAATGCCATTTACTTTATGGTTGAGACAGTGCTTTACTTGTGGATAGGAAGTAGAGGACAAGGGAAAATTTTTGTAGATTAATGATGTAATAAACATTTAGAAAACAGCATAAGATATGAAATTTATGGTGAGCTAAGAAAAAAAAAAACCAAAGAAATTAAATATTAAAAGTGGTTGGAAGAGCTTTTGCTGGAAAAGGAGTGAGCACGGAAATGGTGTCAGTGTCCAGAGTATTAAGCTACTGCACCAGCGATGTTCAGTGTGAAAAGCCGTGGAAACTTCCAAGACATGGAGGTTCTTCTATCGGTTCAAAACAGGCGCAGTCAGAGTCCCCACAGAGAAACAGATGGCATACTTCACTTGGCATACTACAGATCGGATTTAATAGAGACAACTTATAAACATGGATACAGATCAGAAAACTCCCGAAAAGTATGCAGGCTCCTGGGGCTGCCTTCTCCCAGGCCCCGAGGGATGCAGGAATGGAGTAGTCTCTGGAACCTGAGACAGGTGTAGACACAGTGAGGACACCAGCCAGTGACCTTCAACCTAGGGACACAGCTGAGCTGAGGTGACACTGCAAAGAGAAAACAAGGTAATAAATACTTTCCTTTCCTCTGCTGGGACTCCCCACTGGCCAAACCCAACCCAAGCCAGAGGGTCCTTCACTGTGGTTCTTGCAGGCTGGCTGCCCCTGCCAGCAGGCAGGGTGGAGACGTGCAGAGAGGAGAAATGGAAGCGTAAACAAGACTGCCAACCCACAAGGCATTCTTTCACTGTGCCTGTTTCTCCATTTATGTACCTCAGATGAATCTAATAAAATATTAACCTTTAGGGACAATGGCCTCACGCCCTCTTTTAATCAAAGTCATGTGGCTTAGGGAGGGTCAGAACCATCCCTTCTGAACCACAAGCAGAGCAGACAAAGGACCCTCCCTTTATCAAACCTACACCCATTTCTGGGTTTTTTGTCTAGAACATACTATTTATTTAGTACCATGAAGCTGAACTCTGCTATACTCCCAATTCTGAAATATTATTAAATTCTTTATTATTATTATTATTTTACTTCAGATAGTCTAGAGGTCACTTATTTTTCCTATACTGAGAATTTTCAATGTTTTCCTTCATTTTCCAGAATTACCCATGTTCATTTTTACTTGAGTCCCTACATATTTTGCAAACAAGATAGTACCCAGAAAAAAAGCAATGAACTATACCTACTTTGGAGTCAATATTCCAATAGTATTGGCCAGCATTTCTTTGCAGGATAATTCTGCAAAGCTGTGCCTGGCTCTATCACGTTATCCACGTAGTACAAACCAAGAATAATCCATACCTCTCCTCTCTCTTCAAACATCTAACCCTTCACCCTTGTCCTCACACTTAGTAAATATCTCCGTTTTTACTTCACTGAGTAAACTGAACCAATGGAAGGAAATTGGGTTTGATCCCCAGCACTGCAAAAAAAAAAAAAAAAAAAAGTTTAAAAACAACCCAAAATTCCCACTGTCATCCCTACAATGACTATGCAGTCCCGTCCATCAAAAGTGGGGTCTGTTTCCCTACTCTTGCATTTTGGTGAGTCCTGTGACTTGTGAAGCAAATGTGATGCAAAATAGTAGCTTGAATTCCCTGTGCAATGGGATTACTTTCTTGCAGCATCTGGATCTCTGAGATCCCTTGTGCATGAGACTGAGCTAGTTTGCAAGAGAAGTGGAAACAGGGAGAAGCACCCAGCCTCTCCAACCAGGTGCCTCGTGAGCAAGTGAAGCCTTCCTGGAGGCTCCAGACATGGGTCAGGCCCAGGAGAGGTTTGCTGAGCTGCCCGGACCAGAACCATCTGACCATAGGCTCACCAGCTAAATATATGGTTGCCTTAAAATAGCAAATGTTGAGAAGGGAAGTGGGGATTGCTATTAGGAAAAACTGATTAAATTGAAATGGAAGAGTTGCAGTGGCACATGCTGGAATCCCAATGTCTCAGGAGGCCAAGGCAGGAAAATGGCAAGTTTGAGGCTAACCTGGGCAACTTAGCAAGACCCTGTTTCAAATTAAAAAATTTTTATACTTTTTTTTTTTTTTTGGAACTGGGGATTGAACCCAGGGCTTTGGGAATTTGAGGCAAACACTTTGCTGCTGAACTACATCTCAGTTCCTAAAATAAAAAATTTAAAGGGCTGAGGATGTAGCTCAGTGGTAGAGCACCCCTGGATTTATTCCCTAGTACTGGCAAAAAAAAAAAAAAAAAAAAGTGTAAATTTTATAATTCAAAATACTACATTGAAATTAATTCTTATTTGTGGATTTACATAGCACATCCTTGTATTTGTCCTGTGTGACAGTCACTGAAAGCCAACTAAATACACCGAAGGCCTTCGAGAAGCACCAAGGTTACTCAACAAACATTTAGTGAGATGTGTTGTATGCCCGAGGCTGTCTTCGTCTATGGGGTTACAGAGAAAACAAAATAATTCAGGCTCTACCCTAAAAATTCTTACCTCAGGGGATTGGAAAAACACAAGGGTAATCAGATGCTTAAAATAGGATCTGATAATTTTTATGAAGGGCTATGCATGTTAGAGGTTGTGGGGAGGAAGGAAGAGGATGGAAGGGCACTGGGATCCTGACACCTTAGCCAGAGCTTGAAAGATAATAGAAGTTGGCCAAGAGAAGTGGGGTGGGAGTCAGCAGGGCAAAGGAGAAAGGGAGGACCTGGGCAGGATCCCTGTCTAACTGCAAGTGGGGTTTGGGAAAGAGGCGGCACACCAATGTCTGGAGTTGGAGGGGCGGAGGAGAGGTGACAGCAATCACAGTGCAATCACTGGTCATGCTAAGAAAATGGAATTTCATCTAGAAGGTAAAGAGAACCACTGAACATTTTTAAGGTGGTGAGACAAGTTTTGGAAAGCGCAGTTTGCTCAATTTTGCAGTTAAAAGAACACTGAGAAGAAATCATCTGGTGCAGTATGCACCAGAAAAAACAATCAAAAGAGGGTGGGTTGTTTGCTCCTGCCAGAGATCAAACTCAGGACTTCACACACACCCTACCACTGAGCTACATCCCTTCTATATATCTTGACAGACTGATCTCCACGTAGCTGGGAAGGTATAGTGACCACCTCCACACATTCCATTTTTTTTTTTTTTTTTTTTTTTTTTTTTTTTTTGGTACTGGGGATTGAACCCAGGGGCACTCCACCACTGAGCCACATCCCCAGCCCTATTTTGTATTTTATTTAGACACAGGGTCTCACTGAGTTGCTGAGGCTGGCTTTGAACTCGCGATCTTCCTGCCTCAGCCTCCCAAATCCTGGGATTACAGGCATGCGCCACCGTGCCCGGCCTAATAGTGACCATCTTTACCTTGCAAAAAGCTGAGGTTGGTATCTCAGGAGGAGGTAAAAGAAAGATGATGGTCAAGGGTAAGTTTTTAAATACTGAGTTTTGGGTGTTCATGAAGACCTCAAATGGAAATGTAGGGTGGGTAGTCCTGAGTTCAGTTCCCAGCACCGCAAAAAAAAAGAAAAAAAAAAAAAAAAAGGAAATGTAGTCTGGGTAATAGGATATGCGGCTCCAGAGCTCAGTACAGGGATGGAACATGAAGATAACAGATTTAGGGAGATAAACACAAAAGACATTCGCCCAGAGCCTTTGTGGTTAAACCCTTGGAAAAGTAATGCTCCCGAGTTTCCACATGTGTAAAATGAAGACGCTGGTCTTATGGGACAGGCTTGTGGTCACATGCAAAATGACACTAGTAAGTGAAACACTGTGTGGCACATGACAGGCATTCGACACATGCTATCTTATTTTGAATGAGAATCAGCAAGAAAATTTTTCAAAATGAGAAAAGGTCCAGGAGCAGGGATTTGGGGGGCTACAGTATCTAAGAAACAAGCTAAGGAGCCCACAAAGGATAACTACGCAGGAAAATAGTAAGTAACATAAATAAAATAAGACAGCATACAGACACACCTGAAAACCTCCATATGAAAAATAAATCCGTAAAAGGAATGGCAGAATGTTTTACTGGGGGGAACTTTTTAGAAATGCTCAGCTTGCTTTCATGGCCACTCATAATATGACCCCTATGTATCTTTCTATGGTTGCTTCTGAAGATCCCTCTTTATGTCATCTCTCCTCCAGTCAAAATGGACTTCTAGGATTGATTTGCATTTTCCTACTTCTCACTCTCCCTGCCTTTCACCTTCTTTCCCCTCTGCTTACAATCCTGCCTTCCAGAGATTAACACCCCACTGCTGACTTGAAGGTCTGTTTGTGAAAACACTCCCAGTCCCACCCACTTACCAGATGCTCTGACCCACTGGGATCTAATCTCTCTTTCTGTTCAGCGACTGCAGTTTTGCATTTCCTTCAAGGCATTACTGTTTCATTCTATGCCAAAAATACTCACTCAGCCTGAGGTCAATCCAACAGACAAGATCAGGAAGAGCTCCTAAACACCCTGAAATCACTGCAAAATCATGTGCATATACACACACAGACATTTTGGGGGGAGAAAGGACAGTTCATTCTCCTGGTTCTCAAATTTTCCATGCCCCCCACAAAATATTAATTTGTTTTTCATTTGTCCCATACACTCTACAGTGACCTCCAGGGTCCAACCAGCTCAGACTCTCCTCAGGGCCTAGAAGAAAGCCTTTCATAACGCAGACCCTTGGACTGTTGGGCTCAATTGTCACTCCTGTTGACACTTACGAGAAGAAAAGGGGAAGTTCAAAAAAGAAAGAGAAGAAAAGCCTTAACTCCTTCAAACTAAAGATTTCTACCACAACCCAAACAAGAACAAAAGTGAAAGTGAAATGACTGGATTTTCTACAAACCTCTGAGTGAGCGAGGCTGGGATTGGGGATCCGGCGAGGACCTGGCAGCTCTCGGCGCCCAGACTCACTGCGATCTTGGGTAATGATTCTCTCAAACTCTCCACACCTCATTTCCTACTTATGCAACATGGAAAATAATCCTTGCCCCTTATCTACCAAGTGGGGAGGCTGTAAGGAAAACAGATGACACAGAAAATGCTTTTGGAACACTTCATTAGGCAGAGTCTTTACCAATCTTTTCATCAGAGAGTCTGTGGTTGCAAATGCCCGCTCGGCTGCAATGGTTGTTTTGATGTCCTGCCTTCTTTCAGGACTAAAATATTTCCAAATGTGCTCGAATTCAGCATTGACGGTAAGAACATCTTGCACTGGAATGTGTGCTGACCACACTCGAGAGCCGAATTTCTCAGCCACTTGATAAGCATTAAAAAATCTCACTCCTTTTTAGATTTTTGTATTAGGAAAAAAAAAAGGTTAATTGTTTCCCTTTTCAAAGTATGCTCTTCTATAATAAATACTGTTCAGAAAACAAAAGAAACAAACTGCTGATCTGCTCCAATGTGCATGAATCTCAAATGCGTTCTGCCAAGTAAAAGAAGCCAAACCAAAAAGACTACATGGCATATGACTGCATTCATCTAAAATTTGAGAAAAGCAAACCAATCTGTACAGCTGACGTGGGTGAGCAGTTGCAGGGACAAGGGAGGCGAGACGGGCTCCAGGTAACATTGGAGAGGGGGTGACAGATGTGCTATCAGAACTGTGATGTTTTTACAGATAACACCACTGTCAAAACTTCCAGGAGTGTGCAATGTATTTTTTTGTCATTTATACATCAATAAAGTGGTCTTCAAAAATTCTATTATACAGTTGAATTTCCTTTTTTAAACTCTACCCCTCTCACCTTTGTCCCCTGCATTCATTCTTAGAGCCCTTGAGACTCAGCACAGGGAGTTCCAACTCCCAGTTCTTCTCCTTGGTGCACAGACCTTGTGGGTTCCTGTCCCGACTCCTCTGCTCTCCCTCAGGAACGTCATCCATTTCTTTGTCCTCCCCTTCACCTCAGATGCAGCCTAGGAATGCTCTCCACCAGCCGACCCTGAGACCCAAGCCTGGCCTTGTGCTCCCAAGCTCCTGGGCATGTTTCTAGCTGTCCCTCTCAGCTTTACACAGATTTCATCTCCTTAGGCTTCTAGTCTCCCTCGTGAGACTGTAAACCTCAAAGTGTTCTTCACCATTTCTGTGTGATTTGGAGTCTCCCGAAGTCTCAAAATAAGGTAAAATACACAAATTCATGCAGAAGACTATGAAATACAGTTATCAAATTATGAAAGCCTATATTTGATGTGGTAACATATGTGCCTTTTTTTATGTATTAATAACAAGATCTAGAGCTAGGTCAAATTATTACCAAATAGGGGTTGTATATAAATAGCATTTCAAAAGAGAGGCACCAGCTGTAAGATGATACGAAAATAGGTGTGACAAGTATAACTAATGCTATTGTGGTTTGTCATCACTGTTCATAACTGAAGGAAATGTCGCAGTACAGTTAGAGGTCAGTGAAAATGTAACCTTTCCCCTCCATGTTCTCTGGGCCTCTGAATTCAAGGGCAAGGATCCATGGATTCCTCTATAAAGACGGGCTATGCCTATTTACATTTGTGTTCTCAATACTCTGAGCACATGGTGGGGTGGGGGTACTTAGTATCCCAGATACAAAATAATACAATACAGCTGTCTTCTGGTGTCTGCAAAGGATTGGTTCCAGGACACCTGAGACTAACAAAATAAGTGGATGTTCATGTCCCTTGTATTAAAAGGCATAGTATTTGCATATAACTTATGTACATTCTCATGTCTAGATTACTCATACCTAATACAATGTAAAAGCTATGTAAATAACTGTCACACTCCATTGTTCGGGAAAAATTACAAGAAATGTACATGTTCAATACATTAGCCTAGTCGGGTATGGTGGCACACGCCTGTAATCCCAGCACTTGGGAGGCTGAGTCAGGAGGATCGCGAGTTCAAAGCCAACCTCAGCAACTTAGTGAGGTGCTAAGCAACTCAGTGAGACCTGTCTCTAAATAAAATACAAAATAGGGCTGCGGATGTGGCTCAGTGGCCAAGTGTCCCTGAGTTCAATCCCTGGTTCCAAAAAAAAAAAAAAAAAAAATTGGCCTAACTACCTTGTCCATTCTTTTTTTTTTTTTTTTCTTTGTTTTTGTTTTGCTTTGTTTTGTTTCATTTTCCATTCTTGGTGGGCTGAATCTATGGTGTGGAACCTACAAATATGGAGGACCCATTATAATAGCAATAGGGATATCAAGTATAAATTCACAAGCAAATATAAATAATTTCTTTGCTAATTGTATAACCACTGCTGCTGGTATACTTACACTGAAGTATATCCTGAAAAATGGTTTGCTGGTTGCCAAGAAGCTTGGAATACATCTATGTGGAACAATGTCATTCCCAGGCTGCCTGATAATATATTCTTCGATCCTTCAAAGGATTAGTATAAAACCATGAGAAGAAATATATAAAGATGGGGGGGTTGGGGTTATGGCTCAGTGGTAGAGTGCTTGCCTAGCATGTGTGAGGCACTGGGTTCAATTCTCAGTACCACATATAAATAATGAATTAAATAAAAGTCCATCAACAACTAAAAGAAGTTAAAAAAAAAAAAAAAAAAGATTGGGGGGATTTAGAGGAGCCAGTCAGTTCCCTTACAATGACCTTACTATGTGCAACATGATCTTCAAATGAGTCATGCAAATCTCTAAATACATAAGATATACGAGAAATTCCCTTTGCTCAGTCTTTTTCTGTAGCAGTGAATAATGCAACATGTTTCGCCCTGAACCATGGCCTTCTCTTAATATTACTAAACACTTCCTTTCTTCTCTTTTTGTTGTTGTGGTTATTGTTGAGAGCATTTCATAAGAGTAAAAATGAAACAAGTTTAAGTACATTGAACTAACAATGAAGCACCTATGGAGAAAAGAAATTCCTGTTCACTGTGGATTTTCATATGACCCTCTTCAGTCCTATACTGCACCTTCCACCATCCACACTTGGGCACACCCCGTATGACATGCTAGGGCCAGTCCCTAATATTCCCTGGAAAGAAGGAGGCAACTCCTCCCTTCCCACCATCTGACTCCTGTCTTCAGCATCTGAGGTGGACTGGTTTGACTTCCAGCATAATCCTAAAGAACTAAAGTGAGTAAAAAGATGTGTGTGTGCAAAGCTCTTCTTTACTCCTACCCAGAAAATTTAGGAGTCACTTTACCCTCAAAGTCAGCCAGTCAAATTGAAAAGAATGTTGAGCAAGCGTGTTGGTCCATCCCATCCCCGTCCTGTGGCAGGTCTCAATATCTGCAATACCGGGCAGGAGCTATGAGGAAATAGGCTGTTTTGGAAAATGCAAATCAGAAGATAATGGCTCACTGCCCGAATGTAAAATTCCTACAGAACTACAGAGTGAAACTCCTAGCTCACCAGAAGTGAAGGGCCACAGTTCTGAAGGAAAGGAGCAGGTGTCCCTCTGGCTTCCCTGTGGTCACCGAAAAGGCTAACTGCTTTGCAAGACATTCTGCACATTGCAGAGGTGAACCTCTCTCCTCTCCACTCTCTCCCTCGCCAGATTTTTACCTTTTGTCTGCAAACATGTTCGCATGGATCTCATCTTCACAATAGTAACAACTACCTTTACACCACTTCTCCCCAGAGTTACCAAACTACTGCCTATTATCTCTATGTTCTAACTTCTTAAGAGAGCAGGATCTAGCTGATGTCTACACTTCCTCCCTCTGTTTCTTTCCTCTAACCCCTCTGAATTTTTTCCAGCCACTAGTCTCTGGACTGGACTACAATTAATTCATTAGAATGGATGGTGCCTGGGGCTGGGGGTGTGATAGAGCGAGCACTTGCCAAGTGTGTGTGTGAAGCCCTGGGTTTAATACCCAGCACTGGGGATGGGGGCATAGGGACGATGGCACACACCAGTAATCCTGGCTACTTGGGAGGCTGAGGCAGAAGGATTCAAAGTTTCAGGCCAGCCTGGGCGACTTAGCAAGACCCTGTCTCAAAATAAAATAAAAACAGTTGGGTATACAGTTGAGTGGTATAGTGCTTGCTTAGCACACACAAGACCCCGGGGTGATCTCTTCCTCTCCACACACACAAATGTGGTACCAAAGTCAAAAACCTCATAATTGCTGATCACAGATGGTTTTGAGGCCTCATTTGCATGATCTTGAGTGATGCCAACACTCCCAGGTGGAAACCTAGAAACTGTCTTTCCCCGGTTCTCCTTCTACCTCTGTTTGTCTGCATTATCTTTAAATTCTGGTGCTCCTAATATTCTTTCTTCAGTTCTTATTTAATCTAGCCATTCTCTTTAGGAGAGGTAATCAACTGGGCTTCAAGCTTTTTTGTTCATGAATCTCCTAAAATGAAAACTACACACTCCTATACAATTTCTAATCTGATATCCAAATTTCTTATCCCAAGTTCACATGAATCTACTTTTTAGTGCTTTATACTCATAGAAGTTCTTCTTTAATGTACTATTACATCATTCTCATTTCTCCTTTTAACTCCTGTTTTTCATTGCACTTGTCCCACAGGTACTTTAACAGCTTTGTTGAGATACAAATCATATACCATCAATTCATCCATTTAGATTATGGAAACTTGGTAGCTCACACCTGTAATCCCAGTGGTTCAGGAGGCTGAGACAGAGGATCACCAGTTCAAAGTCAGCCTTGGCAACTTAGTGATGCCCTAAGCAATTCAGCGAGACCCTGTCTTTAATAAAATATTACAAAAAGGGCTGGGGAGGTAGCTCAGTGGTTAAACACCCCGGCTTCAATCCCTGGGACCAAAAATACATATAAATATATATAAAAAAATAAATTATGGAACTTACTGGCTTTTAGTGTATTCAGTTTGCAATCAACATCACAATCAACTTGAAAACATTTTTATCACCCCAACAGGAAACCTTTGACCAGTCAGCAGTCACTCCGCTCAGCCCCCTCCTATACCACAGCCTCAGATAACACTAATCTACTGTAGGGATTTGATTCTTCTGAACATTTTATACAAATGAAATCACACAATATGAAGCCTTCTAGGACAGGCTTTTTCATTTAGTGAAGTGTTTTTAAGGTTTATCCATGTCATAGCATGGATCAGTACCCATTTCTTCTGTATGGATAACTCACATCTGGTTTATCCACTCATCAGTTGGTGCACATTTGGTTTGTTTCCACTTTGGGGCTTTTTTTTTTTTGGAACCAGGGATTGAACTCAGAGACACTCGGCCACTGAGCCACATCCCCAGCCCTATTTTGTATTTTATTTAGAGACAGGGTCTCACTGAGCTGCTTAGGGCCTCACTAAATTGCTGAGGTTGGCTTTGAACTCCCGATCATCCTGACTCAGCCTCCCAAGTCGCTTGGATTACAGGCATGCGCCACCATGCCCAGCTCTTTGGGGCTATTATGAATAACACTGAAAAAGAAATTGAGTTCAGTTTTCTGTGTTAACCACAGATCTTAATTTTTTATTTTATTCATTTATTTATTTTTATTATTATTATCTTGGCAGTACTTTGGATGGAACTGGAGGGTGGCTTTATCACTGAGCTACATCCTCAGATCTTATTATTTTTTATCTTGAGACAAGGTCTTGCCAAGTAGCCCAGGCTGGCCTCAAACTTGTGATCCTCCAGCCTCAGCCTCCTGAGCTACTGGAATTGCATGCAAGTACTACCACACCTGGTTTAAAATCTTTTATTGATAATCCTTTTACATATTTATCCATAAAACTATGGACATAAATTAAAACTTTAAGCTGGGCATGGTGGCACATACCTATAATTCCAGCAGCTCAGGAGGCTGAGGCAGGAAGATCTAAGTTCAAAGCCAACCTTGGCAACTTAGTGAGGCCCTAAGCAACTCAGTGAGACCCTATCTCTAAATAAAATACAAAATAGGACTGGAGATGTGACTCAGTGGTCGAGTGCCCCTGAGTTCAATCTCCAGTACAAAAAAAAAATTTTTTTTTAATTTCTGCAAGCCAGGTGTGGTGGACCACACCAGTAATCCCAGTGGCGCAGGAAGCTGAGGCAGAGATCAAGAGTTCAAAGCCAGCCTCAACAAATTAGTGAGACCCTAAGTAACTTAGCAAGACCCTGTCTCAAAATAAAATATGAAAAAGAGCTGGGGATGTGGCTCAGTGGTTAAGCACCCCTGGGTTCAATCCCTAGTACCAAAAAAAAAAAAAAAAAAAAAAAAGAGAGAGAGAGAAAGAAAGAAACAAAGGAAGAAAGGTCTGTGGATGCCTTATTATTATGAGGAAACAGTTTGGTAAATTGCAGCACCATGACCCCCAGTGCCAAAATATAAAACAAACAAAATAATTTCTTTTTTTTTTTTTGGAACCAGGGATTGAACTCAGGGACACTTGGCCACTGAGCCACATCCCCAGCCCTATTTTGTATTTTATTTAGAGACAGGGTCTCACCGAGTTGCTGAGGGCCTCACTAAGTTGCTGAGGCTGGCTTTGAACTCGAGATCCTCCTGCCTCGAGGAGGATCTCGAGATTACATGCCTGTAATCCAAGCGACTGTAATCCCAAGTCGCTTGGATTACAGGCATGCGCCACCAAGCCCGGCTCAAACAAAATAATTTCATACTGTTTTTTCTTTTTATAGATGCAATCACCAAGAACCTCTCTTTAAACTGAATATATAGAAGTATTCCTACTATCGTAATATCACTCAAATCTTTTAAATCCTTGCAAGTCATAGCCCCAAAATCACTTGTAATCTATTATCAAAATTTATGGAAAAAAAAATTTATGATCAGGTCTCCCCTCCAATGTGTTGAAAGCAAACATCCAGAGTCACCTGACTTGTTAAAGGAAGTGTCTTTTTCTCACACATGGATCAATTTTGGGAACATCTGCCCCCTCTCTTTAAAGCCCAGAAGGATTTTTTACCTCCCCCAGCACACCTTAGTAGAGGAGACAGAGCAAGTGGTAGGTCCCTCTGTCAAGCAGCAGAGAGACTTGTTCCCAGGAGCGTCTGATTCTGAAAAAGGAGTATATGTGGATGGTGGGGTCTGAAAGTTGCTTCCCTCACCCAGAACCACTGATTTAATTTACTTCAACTCCATGCTCCAGCCCATCTACCAAGCCTGCCGGCCCTCCACTGCTCTCATGTTGAGGTGATCGACCCCAAATGCTGTCCTCCCTGAGTGCCAGGCACCTTCCTCCACTCTGTTCACCATGCTGCTGCCAGATCAGCATCTCGCATGAGCAAATCCTCTCACCCCTACTGGAACTCCTTCACCAGTGCCCCCCAAACACCCCAACCCTTAGCAGGTGGAACACCTCCTGTGAGAATCAGGGAGCTGGGTGCTCTCCAGGGAAACCACAGGTACTCTCAGCCGCTGGCTCTCAGGAGCCCAGTGGGGAAGTGCCAGCCCTCCAGGAGACAGGATGGCTGCTAATTAAAAGGACAGACTCCAGAATAGGCCTGCCTGGGTTAATGGCAGTTCTCACTGTGTAACTGTGAGTGAAGTCTTTGCCCTTTCTGACCCCCAGGTTCTCCACTTTCTGAGGATACTATTACTCTCCCTAAAAAGTAGGTGTGAAGGTTGAGATGACGCAGGTAATGTGCTTCACACAGTAAAAACCTCAATAAATCTTAACCATCATCCTCATTCTGACCACCAGGAAATAAACTCCCAGAGTTCTCAGCTGAGTGTGCAGACCCTTACAAGTCAGGGAAACTCATTCTCCAGCCTCACCTCCAACCACTGCCCTGCACTCCCCTCCTAAGTGCCCCATGCCATATCACTTACGATCCTCTCCCTCCTTCTCCCACCACAGGTCTAGGCACCCATCCTTCTCCTCACCTGGAATTCTTTCCCTGCCAACAGCCTGGTGAGCCCCACCCCTGAAAGGGCCTGGTGGACAGCCCCGTCTCAACTCCCCTCTGCCGACCCCTCCTCCTCTTCTAGAACCCTCTTACTGTGGTGCCTCAGAGTCTTGATCTCCCTCTGCTCTCTTCTCTATCAACACTCCCTTTGTGATCTCTTTGTCTCAAGTTTTCAATATTAATATGCCAGTAATTCTCAAATGTTCACCATGCCAGACTCCTCTCTCTCCACTTGTTGACCTCCACTTGGCTGATGGGAGAACCTCTTCACTCAACAGCGATCAAAATGATCTCCTGGGGGCTGGGGATATAGCTCAGTTGGTAGAGTGCTTGCCTCGCATGCACAAGGCCCTGGGTTCAATCCCCAGCACCACACACACACAAAAAAAAGAAAGAAAACAAAATGATCTCCTGGCATTGTGTCCGAACCTGTCCTGTCTGCATAGCACCCCCACCCCAGGTGTTGGCAAGTTGTCTTCCAGGTGCTCATGCCTAAACTGGACTCCACATTTCTCTTTTCCTCTCAATGCTATATCAAACCCAGGGCTAAGTCCTGTCGGTTTTGCATCAGAATATATCCAGACTCTGCCCACTTCTCATCCTCTACTGTATAGTGGGAACCCTGGTCTGAGCCTTCATCATCTTTTGTCTCAGTTACAGAGATGGCTCTTCACTGGCCATCTTGTCTCATCACACCAGTCTATTCTCAGTACAGCAATCAGAGTGATCTTTTGTTTTCTAGATGTTGATAGACCTTTATTTTATTCATTTATTTATATGTGGTGCTGAGAATCAAACCCAGTGCCTCACACATGCTAGGCAAGTGCTCTTCTACTGAGCCACAACCCCAGCCCCCAGAGTGATCTTTATTATTTCTTTTCCTTTGGGGTGAGTGGGGTTGGGGAGCACTGGAGCTGAACCCAGGGCCTGGCTCATGCTAAACAAGCACTCTACCACTGAGCCACCCCGGGCCCTGCAGTGATCCTGTTAAACTCTTAGTCACAACCGTCCTCCTTTGCAATGGTTCCATGTTTTTCTCCTGGTTAAAATCCAAAGTCCTTAACATGGTGCTTAACACTCTGACTGCCTGACTTCACCTATTTCTCCTTCTAGTACCTTCCCCTTCACTCATTCTGTTCAGCCCAACTGACCTCCTTGCTCTTCCTTGAGGCGATTTCCTCAGCTATTTCCTGTGCTTAGAAATCTGCTCTGCCAAGATCTCCACATGGCTAACTCACTTAGCAACTTCACATCTCTATTCACATCTTCTCGCCAGATACAGTGGTGCATGCCTACAATCCCAGCAGCTTGGAAGGCTGAGGCAGGAGGATAGTGTGTTCAAAGCCAGCCTCAGCAGCCGCAAGGCCCTAAGCAACTCAGTGAGACTGTCTCTAAATAAAATACAAAATAGGACTGGGGATGTGGCTCAGTGGTCGAGTGCCCCTGGGTTCAATCCCTGGTACAAAAAAAAAAAAAAAAAAAAAAAAATCTCATCTTCTCAAGAAGAACTCTGACCTGAGCCTTGGGCATGTGACCCCGAGCATCCCTATTCCTTTACATGGTCTCTGAGGGTGCTTAGTTACTGAGTTAATTCTACTGGGCTTCTTAGGAAATAAGAATAAAAAATTCACTTTGCTGAGTGTTTCCTCCAGCCCCATGCTAAGACCTAGGAAAAGAAACCATTCTAATTTAATAGAACTCACATTAATGGTCGTAGATCGCAAAGCTTATAAACAACTGAGAATTAAAATTTGGTTGGGCCAGGCATGGTGACACATGACTATAATCCCAGGGACTGGAAAGGCTGAGACAGGAGGATCACAAGTTTGAGGATAGCCTCATAGTAAGACACTATCTCAAAAAAAATATTTTTTTTTATTTTTTTTTTTTGTACTAGGGATTGAACCTAGGGTCACTCCACCTAGGCCACATCCCCAGCCCTATTTTGTATTTTATTTAGAGACAGGGTCTCACTGAGTTGCTTAGGGCCTCACTAAGTTGCTGAGGCTGGTTTTGCCTCAGCCTCCCAAGTGCTGGGATTACAGGCGTGTGCCACCGCACCCGGCTTCAAAAAATTTTAAAAATTAAAAAATTAAACTGGGGATGTAATTCAGTGGTAAAGCTCCCCTGGGTTCAGTCCCCTCCCCCAAAACAAAAACAAATTTATAAAAAAATATATATACATATATATGCATGTATGTATACACATATACATATGTATATACATACATATCTCCCCTTGTTCTGATTCCTTAATGCTGTACCACTCTGCTGCATGCTGGGGAGTCCTTATCTTCCCCTAGAAAAAGCCCTTATTAGGCTGGGGATATAGCTCAGTTGATAGAGGGCTTGCTGCTTTGCAAGTACAAGGCACTGGGTTCAATCCCCAGCACTGCCAAAAAAAACAAACAAACAAACAAAAAAAAACCTTGTTCTACCCTCAGCAACAGTAGCCCAATTCCAGATCTAGTCAGGAAGTACAGTAATCAAAGGCAGTTGGTTTAGGGGTTTTGTTTTTTAAAAGGCCAAGTCATTGTATTATGTCTACTGACTGAAACCAGATAAAAATGACAACAGATTATTAATACATTTCACTTTTCATGGGTAGGTGTCAGGCACAGGATAGCCAAGAGCAGTGAAGACAGTAAGTCAGAATCTTCCCGAGTCCCACTGGACTGCTGGGTGAACTCTGCCGCTTTCCTGCCCTTCTTCCCTGCCTTCCTTCATCCGCCCACCCACCCCACCACTGCTCCCTCTTAATTGCGCACTGAGGGAAAGCAGGAATCCAACCAACGGATGACGTTCTTCCCATACTTGGCATTACTTGCTGGTGAGTAGTCACTTTTATGAGTGAGGAGGCAGCCTCCATGGTGCTTAGTCACCAGGATGTTAAAGTCCCCCTGCTTGGGCTTAAATTCCCGCCCTGCCACCAACAAGGAGTGCTACAGAAAAGCTTAGCCTCTTTAAGGTATTGACAATAAAAGTTCTTCCTTTATAGGGGACTGTAGGAATGGAGTGAGAGAATGCAAATTAAAGCCCTGAGCCAGCCCCCTGCAGATGGGAGTGCCGGGCTTTTCCTGATCCTCCACAGGAGCCTGTGCAGGGGCGCTGCTCCCCACTCCCGACTCAGCACTCTGGAGGAAGATCACGTCCACTGGTTCTCTAGTAAGTTCCCACCTTGTGGAAAGATCTTGGGATGTCTGTCAATACTAGTAAGTTTTCTAAGTTTCCAGTTGGAGGAGGCCCAAAGGATACCCTGAAAGGGAACCATTTTTACATTATGAAAATAAAATACAGTCCTAAATACAAATTATTTTGACTTTTATCTTATCCATAATCTACATCTCCAGCAAGAGTTCTACAAACTTTCTGATCTGAAGGAAACTGTAGGCCTGGTGCAGTAGCGCACGCCTGTAATCCCAGCGGTTCTGGAGGCTGAGGCAGGAGGATTGGGAGTTCAAAGCCAGCCTCAGTAATTTAGCGAGGCACTAAGCAACTCAGTGGGACCCTATCTCTAAATAAAATACAAAATAGGGCTGGGGATGTGACTCAGTGGTCGAGTGCCCCTGAGTTCAAACCCCAGTAACAAAAAAAAAAAAAAAAAAAAGAATAAACAATATAGAATAAACTGTCTAAGGAAACTGTAGCTTCCTTTCACTTCCCCTACTAACAGCAGTACCAGGTCCTGTGGATTCATCTACATGAACAAAGTAGGAAAACAGACTTCCCAAATGCTGAGCGGGACTCACGTCAGCTTCCATTCTTGTATTTTTTTATATGAATTCTGTAAAAGAAAACTAATTCAAGAATCTTAATTATGGAAAACTCTGGAATAATGGCAGAGACTATTTTTCTCCTTTTTCTAGACATTACAAGACAAGTGCTTTACCATTTATATTCATTTTCAAGTTCCAGGAACAGGAAGAAATATTTAAAGAAGTTCACCCAAAAAAAAAAAAATCACCAAACACAAAGAGGACTTATCCAACCATTAGAAATCCCTAAAAACAAGCTTAAAAGTCTATATTAATTATTATGCATCTATGCACTGTTCCCTTTCCACTCTTCTTATTCATATTCAAATAACAACACAGCAGGTAGCTACTTCGGTGTGATTTTCTGCTGTACTTTTCCTAGGCTCTTGACCCTGCGAAGACCGGGTGACTCAGCACATTCAAATTGCAGAGCTCAGGTTTAGAGTGTGGACGTGTTCCTCCTCTTTTACAAGCAATGCTGAGAAATAAGAGGATAGGACACATTTTTTTTTTTTTAAGGTTTGAGAAAGTCCAAAGAATTTAAACACATGCCTCTCTAACCCAAAAGCAAAAGGACCAATACAGAATGCAGAAGAGAGAAACAAGATTGTCATAAAAACACTTCTGACTGCTAAAAGATTATGGTCCTTAACTACATTAGCATTTAAATTGCCGCAGCGGGACGTGGGGAAATACCTCTCTGATGCTAACAAGGTGGGAATCTGGTGAAGTTTGCACCTTTTCCTCCTATTGTTTCAGTGGTGTCAGTTTTTTCCCCACAGACAACAGTGAAGGTGACATGGGCATTGAGAAAGCGAATACTTTCTATGGAAAGATAAACTTTTTTTATTTAAAAAAAGTTAAAAGCTCAGAAATTTCTCAGTGTTGAGCACTAACTAAGCTCTTCTAGCTGTGTGGATGCTAGCTGTTCCCAAACCTTGCAGATTTTCAAAACCACAAGGGGAGGCTTTTATAAATGTAGATTTACGGTTCCCTTCCTGTCCCTGATACTGATTCAGGAGGTTTGGGGTGAAGCCCAGCAATCTGTAAAACACTCACTCTAGTGATTCCGGCACACAAGGTTTGGGATGAGACCAAGCTGATCAAAACCGCAAAGGTGAGGGAAAACAAAGGGAGAATCTCACCTCCCCCAGCCTGGGGGTAAACTGCATGGGTAAAGTCAGAGAACTTTGAAGTTTAGGGGAAATGTATCTTCTTACGTTAAAGTGATCAAATATCAGTAAGATTCTTAACTGACTTAACTTTTATAATTCCCAATGAAATCCTGACTTCAGAGTTATTTTAGAACGTGACCTTGCCTTCTAGTTCCTGTTTATAGTGATGAGCCACATATTATCTTTGTGCCTGTAACAAAGACTCCTCCGTCAGGCCTGTGCTTGCTAATTTCCTTCAATTCACTCACATTCTTCACAGCAACCCCTGCAAGTAGCCAGGATTCTCCCCATTTTAGAGATGAGGAACTGTAGGCTAGAAGAGAGTGTTCCAGCGGAGAAGGCAGGACCTAGCCATGCCGGGGCTGGGTCACCCATTACAAACAGCGGGTGGGTGGGTTGGCTGGTTGGTTATTCGCAGAAACATGTGCAGGATATATACATTTCTGGTACCACTGAAACAATAGGAGGGAAAAAAAGGTGCAAACTTCACCAGTTTTCCACTTTTTTTAGCATCAGTGAAGTATTTCCCCATTTCCTGCAAGTGCATTTCTTCAAATGACATCTGGATTCAAGACTTAGACTCTCATTAGGCCTGAAACCTTCATGCACTCAGCAAACAACCAATGGGCAGCATGTCCACTGCAGGGTGGATACAAAGAGCCCCAGCAGCTCCCAGCCCTGGAAGAGTCTGCCCAGCCCCCAATATGGTAGCAGAGGGCAAAGAGGATGCCCTCCTGAGCGTCTCCTGTGGGCTTTTCTCCCTTAACTGGCCCATCATCTCCAGGAGCACATTCTTAGCTGTCTGAACTGTCACAACTCCGCCTCTGATTCACCCAAATTATAGGTGCAGAATGCTCTGAGGAACGCAGGCGGGAGTGGCAGGCTGTGGCCTTCTTTGAAAGCCTTCACAGAGGATGTGGCTTATGAGCTGAAAGTTAAAGGATGAAAAATACTTCACCAAGCAAAGAGGATGAGGGGTGTGTGGGCCCAGGGCAACATGTGCTGAGCCTGCCTGTGTCTGGCAGGGGACTGGGAGGCTCAGGTGCAGCTGGGGGTAGGAGGGATGAAGGGAGGAAGAGGCTCTGAGAAGAACGGAGCTACATGCTACATGAGTTTAGACTTCAAAAGAGGCAAAGGGGAACCAAGAGCAGTTTTTATGCAGAGGAGTCATAGAACTGGATTTGTATTTTAGAAAGGTAATGTGCAGGGCAGAGAAGGCTCGTCAGGAAAGGCACAGGGTTTGGCAGGTCAGATAAAAGGCTGTTGCATCAATCCAGACCAGATCTAGCCAACTTAAAGCCTAATTCCTGAGGGTTTTTTTTTTTTTTTTTTTTTTGGTACTGGGGATTGAACCCAGGAGCACTCCACCACTGAGCCACATCCCCAGCACTATTTTGTATTTTATTTAGAGACAGGGTCTCACTGAGTTGCTTAGGGCTTTGCTAAATTGCTGAGGCTGGCTTTGAACTCACAATCCTCCTGCCTCAGCCTCCCAAGTGCTGGGATTATAGGCGTGCGCCACCACGCCCGGGTCTCCTTGACCTTTTTTTTTTTTTTTTTAAGGAGAGTGCTGGGGATTGAACCCAGGGCCTTGTGCTTACAAGGGAAGCACTCTACCAACTGAGCTATATCCCCAGCCCTCTCCTTGACTTTTAATTGTGGCTCTTAGGCAAATCTTGAACATTTGTGTGTGTGTGTGTGTGTGTGTGTGTGTGTGATGTAGGGGATTCAAGTCAAGGCATTTTACCACTGAGCCACATCCCCAGCTCTTTTCATCTTTTATATTGAGGCAGAGTCTTGCTAAAGTTGCTGAAGCTGACCTCTAACTTGTGACGCTCAGCCTCCTGAGTAGCTGGGATTACAGGCGTGTGCCACCATGCCCGGCTAGTCTCGGACTTCTTGAAAACCTCACTCTGCTTATTTTATGTGGGAGAGAAATCTGCTTTCTGGGTCATTTTGCCAATGAAATGAGATCATGCTCATGTGCACAAGGTTCTCACTCAATCAGTAGTGACACAGCAATGATGATGATGATGAAGATAATGACAACAATGACACCTGGGGGCTGACTGGATGCAGGCGGAGGGGAGGAGAAGAGTACAGGAGATCTCCTGGGTGTCCAAGAGGGTGGGTGAAACCTGGTACCCATCAGCAATCTGCGTGGGGACACAGGAAGGACCCAGCTTAGATGAAGAGGAGTGAGCCTGGTTTTGAACACATTGCACTTGGGAGGCCTACCAGAATTTCTTGGTCCTTGGAAATACAGTTTGAAAGGGAGCAAGAAGTAGAGTTAGTCGTAGGGCATTTGGGATCCTATCTGAATGGAGTTTCAGGAACACAAATCTGTAGGGCATACTGAGAGGAGAGCAGAGTACTGATGATTTTGTTCAAAATGAAAGGTCTAGTTCAGGGCTGTCAGAAACAGACAACCGGGAAACAAATGTATACTGAGAACCAACTACATGCCAGGTGCTGACCTGGAGCTTGAAGACAGAAGCAAAAATATCCCTGGAGATTTCACATTGTCAAGGAGGAGATAGTCAGTTAATAAACCTGAGATCCCAAGACCGGGAAAACCTCTGTCAGGGAAGCAGGCAGTGCAGGCAGAGGGCAGATGAGTGCCTGGGGGTGTCCATGCTAGCTCCAGGAGTCAGATGAGGCCTCCCTTGAAAGTAACATTTGAGCTGACACCTGATAGAACATTAAGTGAGGGTTTACTAAGTGCAAGACTCCGTACTAAGCCCTGTAAGTATGTAACGTTTAATCGTTTAATCGTTACAGTGGGGGCTGGGGATAGAGCTCAGTTGGTAGAGCCCTTTACTACTATGCACAAAGCCCTAGGTTCAATCCCCAGCACCACAAAAAAGGAAAAGGGAAAAAAAAAATTCCTTACATCACCCCAAGGATGAGGTAGGTACTGTTATAATCTTCCTCTTTAAAATACAGAAACCAAACTGCAGAGACGCCAGGCAACTTGCCACAAAGCTGGTGAGCTTGGAGAAGACCCCGACCAGAGGTGCAGCCACAGAGTCAGTGCCATGCCCCACTTCAGGGCGCCCCTTGCTGTCTCTGCCGAACACTCAAAGAATAGTATTCCCCAAGGAAACGTGATCCACAGCACATATCAATGGTGACGATCACTCAGGATGTATCTAGAGACATTAGTAAGTGCCTAGTGTTTGCTCTTTTATTACTTCAAGTGTGGTAGCCTCATGGAGAATTGGGCAGAAGCTCCAGATGTAAAAGCCAGCCTCCCTGTTGTTGAATTCTACAACCCGGGACAAGTAACTTCTATGAAACTCAGATGTTTTTTGGTTTGGGGTTTTGGGTTTTATTATTTGTAAATCAGGTCTAAGGTCATTCTCAAAGATTAGCCTGCAGATAAAGAGATATAAAACACACATGTCAAGGCTTCTAGCATACAATGTTATCTTCATGCACTGACTAAGGCTGGGGAAAAGGTCCCTGTTGCACAAAAAGCTCAGGGTATACAGAGCACTGAAAAAAGGACACTTAGGTGACAGTCCACAAACTGTTATCCTGAGAAAGAAAAAATAAAAAAAACCTGGGAGGGGTGAAAAAAATCACTTTTAGAAGTTCAATGGGTCTTATTCATTATTAAGGAAAGTTCAATTTGTCTTATTTGTCATTGTGAAATTAGCTCAGATACGCTGCAGGCAAGTTTATCTCCCTGAGATTCCAATGATTCAATTGGAAAGGACAGGCTTGACTGTTTTGTACCTTTTTTCCCTCTACTTTCCTCATTCTGGGCCATGGAATACTGTCCCTCATGAGGTAGTAACAAAACAATATTAAAACAAACTGGCTTTGGGAAGGACATCAAGACCCCAAAGCACTGTGTGGAATGCTGTGGATCCTGCTGTGTGATGGGAACCCGGAAAGATGGCTCTCAGTCTGCAGGATCAGAGATGATTAGGAAGAGAGGATGGGTCACCTGCGTTGGCTTTGGAAGAGAGCATCAAGGCCTGGGAAGCATGGCTTCGCCTGCCTCTATCACCTGAGGCATCTACCTCTCTCTCAGCCCGACCACCCAGCCACAAGGGCAGCTCTGTTCTTCAGAACACAGGTCATTCCACCGGAGGGCATCTGCACTTGCTGTGGATGAGAAACACTCCTGGTGTGAATGAGTTTCATGTTGCTGATCTCAGGAGGAATATAACCTCTGCAAAACCTTCCCTGAGCACCTGCCTGTCTCACATTCCCACCTGGACTTGCCCACATCCTCAACCCCCCTGTCCCCACCCCAATCTTATAGTGACATGCTATTTTACTTTCTTTATGATACTTAAAACTATTGGAAAATTTTCTGGTTCAATTTTCTACCAGTTTCTTTTCTACTCATCTCCACCCTCTGCTAAAAACTGTAAGCTCTATGAGTGCCTAGATATTGTCTTTCTGGTTCACCCTTCTATTCCCAGCACCTGGCAGGAAGTAAAGAGCTCAATAAATATTTATTGAATCAATAAAAGAACTCAGAAGAGCATGATCAAGTTGCAGAGACTGAAAAAATAAAAGCTGAGTTTGAGAAAATGGTGAGCTGTTCATTCTGGCCTGCCTGTACCCAGATAGATGAGGCAAGACTGGACACTTGCAATGACCTGGCAGGGTCTGGACCCAGCAGACAGTGGAGAGCCCCAGACAGTGTCTGATTAGGAGGGAGTCCAGTGGGGTGCACTTAGGAAAGAGGATCACCCCAGTAACTGTGAACAGGGCAGATTGGAGCCAAGCTAAGAAGCCCAAGAGAAAACCATTTGTTACCTCAGAATTGGCAAAGACTTTGAAGTCTGACAAGTGTTGGAGAGTATTTGGGGAAATGGTTTTCTAAGAGTGGAAAATCAATTTGATAATATCTCCTAAAAGTTAAATCGTGCATATTCACAATGTGGCAATTCTACATCTAGGTGTCTAGATTAAGAAACTCTTGCCTATATCCAACATATGTAAAAATAATACAAGCATCATTTATATTAGTGAAAGATTTTAAACAATAGTATATTCACAAATGGACGGATTAATAAAATATATACCATGAAATACCAATTAATAACAATGTGTGCATGCATGTACACATACACACACACACACTGTTAAAAACAGTGTAAAACAAGAAAATAAGCAAATCATATAGCAATAGGTATACATGAAACCATTTATGCATATTTAAACTCATTAAATGATACAACAGATTGATTACGGGTACATGTAGATATATACAAAATATAAAAAATCACACATCACACTAACATGAGTCTGGAAGGTAAGGATAAAGGAACTGGAACTGGAACTAGTATTCAAAGGGAACTTGAGTATCTCCAATATTTTATTTTGTTACATAAGTTGAAATAGATATAACAAAAAAGGTAAGTTACTAATTTTGGATGATAGGAATAGAGTGCAATGTTACTGGGAAATCAGAAAAGAGATGCTAGACACTAGTAACTAAAACTAAACTAAAAGGATTTCAGGACTGACTGGAGTAGTCGAGGGTATAAAGGATCCAGAAAGAGTAAGATTTGAGAATTATATTCTTTTTTTCTTATGGATGGGAAGCTGGCCACCTCATTAGGAGAAGGGAAAACAGGCTTGGGGGTGCAACACTTAGCATGTGAGAAACCCAGTGAGTTCTGTTTTAGAAAGGTCTGCTCTACTAAGGAAGCATCCGAGTAATATCCAGCAAGTCAGAATTCAAAAACTCAAACTAATATTGAAAAGCTAACGAACTGCTTTAATCAATTTCTTTTTCAAGTTTGTTAAAGACTTTCCCCCCAGTACTGGGGATTGATCCCAGGGGCGCTTTACCACTGAACTACATCCCCTGCCCTTTTTATTTTTAATTTTGAGGCAGGGTCTCACCAGGTTAATCCCAAACCTTCAATCCTCCTGCCTCAGCCTCCAGAGTAGTTGGGGTAATAGTCCTACACCACTATACCTGGCTAAAGACTTTTTTTTAAAGGTTCCCTGACAGGTTTTTTGTTTGTTTGTTTTCAGTTTGTTTATGACCTGTATGGAAATCCAACCACAGAGCCCTATACTCAACAAATGTCAGTTTCCCTCTTGGAAAATAAGGTTACTAAATTTTAATGCACAATTCTAGAAAGCCTGTACATCTGATCTCTAATAATCAATTAACCACTCTAGTAAAGCGTTCAAGCGTTTCCTTTCTGTAAGCAACACAGACCAATAGCACAGTGACTCAAATTTACACTGTTCAAACAAAAATTCCAAAAATAAACCTCTACCCTGGCGTGGTGATGCACACCTGTTATCCCAGTGACTTGGGAGACAGAGGAGGAGGACCCCAAGTTTGAGGCCAGCCTCAGCAATTTAGCAACACTCTGTCTCAAAAAATAAAAAGGGCTGGGGCTAAGGATATAGCTCAGTTGGTAGAGTGCCTGCCTCGCAAGCACAAGGCCCTGGGTTCAATCCCCAGCACCACAAAAAACAAACAAACAAACAAAAATAAAAATAAAAAGGCTGGCAATGTAGCTCAGTGGTAAGGCATCCTGGGTTTTATCTTCAGTACTTAAAAAAAAAAAAAACTCTATTTTGAAATCATACCTCCTATTATTTCATGATATTTACATGTTTGCATAGTACTTTCCTAGCCTTTTATACTATGTTTTGCAACCACTGAAAAGTCAATAGTCTTAGCTCTTCTCTAAAGAGAGAAACACAAGAGCCTGGTGACTGGTTCAGGGTGACTCACAGGCAGAGTCAATATTGGAACTCAGAACCCTGGAGCCTGGCATTCCAGGTTCCTAAAGCCTCCAGGCTCTAGCTAACCTCAGCAGGATTTACTCCTGTATGGGGACTATGCTTCTGAGACTGGGACTGATGGTCAGTTTGTAAAGCCTTCAAGCACAGCTAAATTGCATTGATACAACCTAACAATCTCTATATTTAATGCAATTTTGTTGGTCTTTTTTTTGTTTTTGTTTTTGTTTTAAGAGTCCACTGCTCAGGTTAAATTCAAATCAAATGGTACGGTTTAAACTACTTGTTATTTTGTGAGTTTGTTCAAGTCAGTGCTATCTTGGACACGCTGAGCTCCTAAGAGCCACAGGGCTGGTCTGCTGGTACTGACCTTATAAAGCCAATGGTTACTGACTGTGTATATAAGGATTTAAGAGATTATTTTTACCAGAATAAAGTTGCTGTGTAGCCACCGGTGTAAATCATGTTCCTTTCCATTAACAAATTGCAGAGCTTATAAGCACCTAAAATTAAATGGAAGCTTAAAAAATAAACTAATATGCTAAATAATTTAGGCTTACTGACAAGATCAGGTATTTTCAGTAAAAAAGCCAACCCAACTGTGGTTTCAGATCATGCCTCTCACATGCACATTAAAACACTTCTATAATTTTTTTCACTAGCATTTTTCTCATTCTAGTTTTATAAGTTAAAATTAAGAAGAGCTCAACAACTTGCTCCCCAAAATGCAGTCAGTTCAAAACAAAAACCAAAAAGAGCTAAAATTTAATTTAGCAATTAAAAATCTACTAGTGTTCTTTTCACTATGCTGTATTCTCTCCTTATTTTCCTTAACTAATTGTTTAAAGTGGTCTTATTAAAATACAAAAGAAAGTCACCATTAGTTAGCAGGACCTTTATTTAAGCAACAACAAAAAAATGAGTTTATACTCAAAAACAAGCTATAAAAAGCATTATGTCTTATAAATTTATCTGCAAGTTTTAACTTTATTGTTTTCATTAATTAAAATGCAATAAATCTTTTCCTATTGCTAAAATACTTGTAAAATGGCACACAAAACACCAAAACGCACATCCACAACACACTCAGATCCATCACTCAATTTCGGTCCATTACTCTTGCCAAGGTCAGTATCGAGTATTCCTGAAATTTTCACTTGTAGAATGAATAGATGTTTTGTAAGGATTATCTATTCAGGCAGAAAAAAGGAGGGGGAGGGGAAGAACACAAGAAACAATTAGCTATTCAACTGGTGCTGAGTAAATTCCAAGTATGAGATCCTTTGTTTGTTTTTATTTTGTTTTTGTTTTTCTTACCTACCTTAGGACTCCAATCCACGAAAAAAGTAACACCTAGTGAGATATTTCTAGAGCCTATCTAGAGACATCTATGGAGACACCAATGTCAGTTTTGGCTTCATTTTGATCTGGGGACTGGAACTGGGAGCTGTCTATTTGCATTTCAACATCCCTCTTTTGTTTTCTGTGCTCAAGAGGCTCAACCAGTTCAAACAACAGGTAAGGCAGTTTAGATCATTCCAAGGACCCTACGAGACACAGGAGAAGACTTAAAATGTGGCTGTTTTAACTAAAAACTACTACTCTACTTCCTCAGCCAAAGCTACAAAGCTTAGACCATCTTGCTAAAAATTTACCTCAGATTGTTTTTCATTCTCTCCTGTGCCCTTGAAGGGGAAGAGTAATGGAAAGAAATATGATTTTTAGATGGAGAGACTTGGAGAGAAAAACATAAAGACCCAACCACCCCAGGTCCTGAAAGGCGTCAGAGACAGGTGGTACTGTGGTGTACAATCCCTGTGTCACCCACTCGAATGACTACCTGGTCAAGATTCCAGCATGTGATCGGGAGGGTCATTTCCTCAGTGTCTAATATTCTAAGGGATGTCAGCAGATAAAATCTGCAGAGTTGCAAATTTCTCAGAGACAAATCTCCAGGTCCATGTTGAAGATCAGTGTCTGAAGAAACCATCGAGTCACAAACCAGAGGTGTGGGAGGCCATGGGATCATTTCCTCCAGGTCCATAGGTACACAGCTGGTTTGTGGTTCTCTGGGCTCCCAGTTCTGCACTCTTGGGCTTTTGGTTATCAAACCTGCTTGGGTGGGATCCACAGTGAGAATATAGCACCTGGAATTCTGAGACTTGGCAAGTTAGCCTATAATGAAGAGGTATCTGGACGGATTTCAAAGAACTGACCTTGTCATCACCAACAACAGCTCTGTCTGCAAAATTACCGATTCAACCATTGAGCTCTGAATGTCTCTGCTTCCAACCTGAGGATGAACAGCTCCAGCCATTCTCAGTGGTGCTGGGGCCTCCAGTCCCTGGATCCCCCATGCAAAAGTCCTGAGCTTTTTTGATTTTCCTACTGACTCGATTTAGATTCCAAGGTCTGTTGACGTCATGTTCTTCTTGCCAACTCCTTACACTATCTTCCGCTCTGTATTTTCTTACAAAGTCATTTAGAAAAAAAGCCAGCGCTGGAGGAACCCAGCCAACTCCTGTCCCCTGCCTGCCTACAAGCAGACTCTGCTGGAGATGAACACCGGCTACTATTATGCTTTTGAACTCACTTTTCAACAACTACTGGAAACTTTCTCCACCACGCTTAAACTTCCAACCAGAGTCTGCCCACAGGTTCCTTCCTCTCCTGCTGCCTGCATGAGTATCCTCTTGCCCTCCTCCTACCCACAGAGCTCTGCCTTCCCTCCTGGTTCAAGCAAGCACCTCTTCCCCACCATCGCCTACATGCTTGGTCACTGTGTTTTCCTTTTACCACGGTTCAATTCCATCAGAATGTTTATGGGTTCTGCCGTCAAAATTTATCCAAGATCTAACCATTTATCCTCATCCTCACTGCCACCCCTCATCCAAGACGGTCATCTCTGGACTATTAATGGTCTCTGAGCTTTCTTCAACACAGCCATCTTCCAAGATCACAATGCAGAGCATGTTCCTCCTCTGCTTAGAGCCCTCCAGTGGCTTTCCACCAAAGGGCAAAAGTCAGAGTTCATCCACAGGCCAACACCCCACCAGCACTGCCCAATAGAACTTTCTGTGATGGCAGTTAATGGTCTCTATCTCACTGTCCAACCCAGTAGCCACTAGCTACCTGTGCACTGGAAATATGCCTGGTGTAATTGAGGAAATTAGTTTTTGGTTTTTAAATTTTTAATTGATCTGCATTTAAGTGGCTCCCTGTGGTTACAGGCGACCCTATGAGAAGGGACAGCTCTATGCAATTCACTCCTGCATCACATTGTGAAAATCCCTTCAAAGTCAGATGATGTCAGTCCTCTCTGCTCTGTGGCTTCCCATCTGACTCACAATGAAAGCTGGGGATGTAGTTCAGTGATAGAGCACTTGCCTAGCGTGCATGAGGCTTTAGGTTCAATCCCCAGCAATGCAATAAATAAACTAATTAATTAAAATAAAACAAAAGCCAAAGAAAATCTTCATCTATAAGGCTTTATATGACCTGACCATTCTACCCATCTTTCTGACCATAATCCCTCTCCCATTCTCTTCCTTGTTCACTCCACTCTAGTCACAATACCATCTTACTTAGTGGAACACAAAAAACAAGGAATTGCCTCAGGGCCTTTGCTCATGCTGTTGACTCTGCTGGGCTGATCTCTGGCCCAGTATTTATAGGACAAGCTGGGAGCTCCCCTACTTCCTGCAGGACTCTGCTCCAGTGTGCTCTGATGAGAGAGGCGACCTAACCTTATTTGAACTAAAAGCAGTGTCACACAGCAGCCCTCCCATCCTGTTACTGTCTCCATGCTCTGCTGCTTCTGTATAGCATGTATCTCCACCTGACTGACATCTCATGTTTGTTTACTTACTGTCTGTCTTCTCCAGCAGCAGGGTGTCCCTAATACCTGAAACAGACCTATTTCAGAACAGGCACTCAAAATTAACTAACTTAATTAATTAATTAATGCTGGTTTTGATGGATAGAAGAGGATTGCTTCACAATGCTAATGATTACTTACAGGTCTGAACCCTCTTGCCTGGGATCCAAAACTCTCCTGCAGCTATTCCTGAGAAGCTGGGAACTGGGTTCACACTATCGTATCCTCACGTGCATGGGGCAGCTGGGTGCTTTAACTGTATTAGCTCTGTTCTTTTTTTTTTTTTTTTTGCGGTGCTGGGGATTGAACCCAGGGCCTTGTGCTTGGGAGGCAGGCACTCTACCAACTGAGCTATATCCCCAGCCCTAGCTCTGTTCTAATCATCACCACAACCCATTTTACCAGTAAGGAAACAGAGAGGTTAAGTAAACTATTCAAACTCAGCTAGAGCAACCTTCACCCTTCTCAGGACAGCCTCAAAGATATGTATTAGTGGTCCATATAACTTCACTATTAAATATCTCTACTAACTATGCCTTCATAGGAGAAAATGAGAATAACTCTTTTTGTAATAGACTAAATGAAAATAATTTAACATAATTAACAGAAAGTGAATTCTACGCCTGCTTTCATCTTTTACTCCTCCCCTAAGTGACCTAAGTCACTCTTACTAAATTGCCATTATTCAAAATGCTATGCTAAATAAAACAGCCTTGAGCCAGGCACAGTGATGCACAGCTATAGTGGCAGCAACTCAGGAGGCTGAGGCAGGAAGATCATAAGTTTGAGGCCAGCCTCAGCAACATAGTGAGACCCTGTCTCAAAATTTAAAAAAAAAAAAAAAAAAAAAAAAAAATTGTTTCCTAAAGGACTGGGGATGTACCTCAGTGGTCAATCACCCTTGGGCTCAATCCCGAATACTAAAAAAAATATATAAAAAATTTTGGTCTTCGTGTTTGAAAATGATGTTGCTGAGAGAGCTATAATTTATACTAAAATTTTTATAGTCAGTAAATAGAATAATGGTCAGTAATTTAAGACATGTTTTACAGAATGGATCAGATTACTCTTAATCTATTGGACAAGAGTGAAGAATGCTGGATTTTTCCCCCTTTTTTTTTTTTTTTGCGGTGCTAGGGATTGAACCCAGGGCCTTGTGCTTGGGAGGCAAGCACTCTACCAACTGAGCTATATCCCCAGCCCCGATTTTTCCCTTATGTTTAACATTCATGAGGAATGTAATGACCTAAGCAAATTCAAGCCACAGGTAGGTCAAAATATTTTTTTGCCATTAGTTCTAATTATACATGCCATGAAATCCTCTGGTAGAAATGTCAAACCATAGACATCCGTTTGTGTTTTCACATCCTGTTCTTTTCCATTGTTGCCTGAAAGAAGTACCAATGAATAGGGAAATTACACTTTTGTCTACAAAAATGAAGATACAGGGCTGGGTGTGAGGCTCAGTGGTGCAGCGCTTGCCTAACGTGTGAGGCCCTGGGCTCCATCCCAGCACTGCAAAAGAATTATAGTCATTGACAGGACAGAGAACCCAAAGAACTGCAGGGGTGTTGGGATTCTTTTTTTTTTTTTTTAATTTTTTTTTTTAGATGTTGACAGATGTTTATTTTATTCATTAATGTATATTTTATTCATTAATTCATATGTGGTGCTGAGAATCGAACCCAGTGCCTCACACATGCTAGGCAAGCGCTCTACCACTGAGCCACAACCCCAGCCCCGGGATTCTTGTTCCTAACACACTTGCCTGTCTGAATGGGAAACCTAGGATAAGCAATTATCCTGTAAAGCAGTCGCTGTGACAGTCAGCCAGGTCCAAGGCCTCCTGATGTCCCTGTGATCGGTGCATTTTCTTTCTTTCTTTTTTTTTTTTTTTTTGAGCAGGGTCTTACTCGGTTGCTCAGGGTTTCACTAAGTTGCCCAGGTTGGCCTCGAACTTGGGATCCTCCTGCCTCTGCCTCCAGAGTGGCTGGGATTATAGGAATATGCCACGATTGTGCCCAGTTCCAGTTAGTGCATTTTCTCAGAACCCAATGATTAGCCTTCAACTGGTCTGGAAGGCAGGGGCGTATGTATGATAGAAAATGAATTTCCACAGACCTGCATATGAGTCTTCTGATGCTGTTGAGTTATGAATTGCAAATTACTTTTCAAAATTACTTCTCTCAAAATACCCAGACACCTGGCCACAGACTGCTAACCTAATGCTAAAATAGGCACCTTGATCAGCTCACCCCGTGACTTCAACCACTCAGCTGCATTTGACCACAGCGATAGATATCTTTGCCAAAAGAAATACGAACAACTCTGGGAACTGATTACAAAATTGGAATTGCTCCAAACTTTGCAAAAGTGATGGCTCTGTTGTCTGGAACGTCTCAGGGCCAGGACATTTTTCTTAACAAGTCAGCTTATATAATGAAAGCAATTAGAAGAAAATCAGATGTGCACAGACCTTCTCTCTCTGCCTAATATGGGAATAATAATTAACTGTCCAAAAATGTAAGCGTTGGCTCATAGCTGGTGATTCACCTTTAAAGTAGTACAAAGAAAAGGGCCAAACCTTTTGTAAAGCAATTTATAATGTGTATCAAGAGTTGTAAAAATGTCTAGTCCCTTTGACACAGTAATCTTATTGCTGGAAACTGATCCTAAAAAATGATCCACAAGAAAAGATGTTTGCTACAAAATCCGAGTCAATCTAAATGCCCAATAGGAAAAGTGTTAATTATGGTACATCTTCCTAATCAAATAGTACACAGTCATTGCAAATGAATTACGGAGACTGTTACAACATAGGGGGAAAAAAACTGAAGACAGTATTACAGGCATGCGCCAGGTGTGTTGGCGCATGCCTGTAATCCCAAGGACTCAGGAGACTGAAGCAGGAGGATCACAGGTTTGAGGTCAGCTTCCGCAAATAAGACTGTCTCAAAATAAATAAATAAAAAAGGACTGGTGTGTAATTCAATGGTAGAGTGTCACTGGCTTCCATTCCTAGTACCAAAAAATTAAAAAAAATAAATAAAAATCAGAATACAAATTCTAGGTGTGTTACAATTACACCCATGTTCAAATATATTTGCATGTAGGAACAAATGGAATGACAGGAGCATATCATTTCATGAGCATGAAGGTTTTGTATGTATTTATTCCCCTTCTTCCTTAACTTTTTTTTTTTTTTTTTTTTTATTTTTGGTACTTGGGATTGAACCCAGGGGCACTCTACCACTGACTCACATCTCCAGCCCTTTTATTTATTTGGAGACAGGGTCTCACCAAGTTGCTTAGGGGCCTCACCAAGTTGTTGAAGCTGGCCTGGAATTTATGATCCTCATGCCTCAGCCTCTGGAGTTATTGTGATTATAGGCGTGAGTCACCATGCCTGTCTCTTCCTTAATTTTTTTTTTTTCTTTTTTGGTACCAGGAATTAAACCCAGGGATGCTTAATCACTGAGCCACATTCCCAGCCCTTTTTATATTTTATTTAGAGACAGGGTCTCACTAAATTGCTGAGGCTGGTTTCTTCTGCCTCTACCTCCCAAGCATCTGGGATTACAGGCATGTACCACCACCCTCATTTTCCTTAACTTTTTTTGGAACCAGGGATTGAACTCAGGGACACTCGGCCACTGAGCCACATCCCCAGTCCTATTTTGCATTTTTATTTAGAGACAGGGTCTCACTGAGTTGCTTAGGGCCTTGCTAAGTTGCTGAGGCTGGCTTTGAACTCGTGATCCTCCTGACTCAGCCTCCCAAATCGCTTGGATTACAGGCGTGCACCACCACACCCAGCTTCCTTAATTTTTTATAATGTTTATTTATAATTTTTAAAAGGAAAAAATTATATATAATGTTTCATATTCCTCTCTATATAGCAAATCATTACATAAATACATTTTAAAATATCAAGAGTTCTTTTAAAGTGTTTGTCCTTTAAAAATTGGGGGCAGGGTACTTACTTGCCCAGTGTTGACAATAAGCAGAAGATGCATGTCAGTTCTGCTTCAACCCTTTTGACCTCCCAGAGTACAGTGAGATCTTAAAGGGCTTGGCTCTGCCTCTGCCAAGCTCTTGGCTCAGGCCCTCTCTTAAAAAAAAAGGCTTTAGGTTTCTGGGCCCTAAGCCTCTACTATTTTCCAGAAAGAACTGACTTTTGAAAACCTCTGGGTTCACCCCCTGCAATCATCCCTTTCTCTGGAAGACACATAAGCCTTTCCCAGACTGGACTTTGGATCCTGGACCAAAGGTAGGAAAATACACAACTGTGAGGGCTTTGTTTTGATGTTTGTTTCTCGAAAAATGGGTTTCTTCACACCTAGTGCACCTGGAGAGCAGCTCTCTCCTGGACACACCCACAGCTCTCCACAGGAAGATGAAGAAGGGGGGCTGCCCCTCTCGCTTCTGGGTGTTGCCAACAGGAGTTAACCATCCCCAGAGTGCAGGCAAGGAACCTTGGCCTTCACCACACAGGCTCTGCTCCACAGGGACAGCTGTCAGTCACGTGTACACATGAAAGGAGACAGGTTTTGATATAAAGAAGCATTAAGAAGGGGGAAAGAACTTCTACTACTGATTTCACTGTCTTGAGAACAAAATGTTGATAGGAACTAGAAATCTGTCTAGGGCAATGGAGCTATGGTTACGTTAATGCTTCATAAACTCACACATTCATTCCTGTATGTCAGGGAATAATAAAAAATGAAAACATTTCATTTTCATTATTGATATATATATGAATTATAGACTGTTTCAAATTAATGCTTTTGTCAATAATTCTTCAAAGAGAAAATTTTTAATTTTACAGGATTAAAAAAAATCCATCAAGGTCTTTCTAAACCATCATACCTATGTTGCTTAAAAATTGTGGAGACCTTGGGTCAAGGAGACACTCACGTTGGATTTCACAGAAAATGTGCTTCTCTACACTAAAATGGCCACTTAAGCAAGAATGTGGAAATGATTTATCTCACAATGCTTAAAGCTGGATCTTCACTCCAGCTGTGTCATGACTGCACAATCAGTCAGGGACTAGTAGTTATATGCTCCTAAACAAAGAAAAGCACTCTAATAGCCAAAGAGCCCAGTACCTAACATTCTAAAATTACCTTAATAAAAGTTAAATTACCCACATCCCAAAGAATAAAAAAATCACAGACAATAATAATGCTTAAGTGTTAAGAACAGCAGAACATAAAAGAGATCTATTTACATCACATAAAGGTTGTCTTCCCCAAATTGGTGTTAGGTTAAGCAGTGGTATTAGCTAGCAGTGTATTAGTATAAAGTCAGAAAGAAAATCAGGTGGCAAAACCAGAAGCTGTACCTTCGAGAGAGCAGAGACTGTTGTTTAATTAGCTCACTACAATAACCCCTGAACCCAAAAGGTACTCAACAAATATTTGTTGAATGAATGAATGAATGAATGCACAAATAAGGGAAGAGAGCTCACCAAAATAAGAGCACGATTTGTGTTGTAAAATTATAGAGCCAGGCATACTTGCCTTAACAAGTCAGAAAAGTGAGTGTGTTCGCTGCATACTGTGTTTAAACACTGGGTGTTCAAATTTAGGCATGAATCCCACATTTCAAACGTGGCTAAGATAGCTATCATAAAAAAGAGGTCTCAGGCGAGTCAGCCATGGAGTTTGAGAGTTTCCTGGTCAAATTGGCTAATAGAGTTTGGGCACTATGACCTCCCATTCCACCTTAATCTCCTCTACCCCCTATTTTGCCATTCCAATTATATGTACTAATTGGACTCAGAGACTGCTTCTAGGAATGCTGTCCCAAGCGCACCTCAACTCTTCCTAGAGCAGGAATGCAAAGTGCACCCTACCCCCCTTCTTCCCCAGCTCACTACCCTGTGTCCTTCCCTGGTAGCACTAATCACAATCCACTTATCATGTTTGTTTGCTTTTTTCTGTCTGCAGGCTCCCACCAGAATGCTACTTCCAGGAGAGCAAGAACCTTGACTGTCTCAGTTTATCATTGCAGACCAGGACCTGACACAGTGCCCAGCACCCAGAAGGTATTCAAATGAAAAAAAAAAAAAAAAAAATGAATGAGGGACTGACTACAGAATACCAGATTCAAGGATGGATGTAAGTAGTTTATTGCTGGCTACAAGAAAGTATAAGTAAAAAAGACTGCTACTCTAAGCTGTTATCTGACAATACAGAATTCTGCTTTTAATAAGATTTAGTAAAAGGCTTTCTAATTAATTGATATGTTATTTATGGATGAATGATCCAAAGATCCTGACAGTTCAAAGTTGAAACCGCTTTCAAATTTAAGGAGAGGCCTATTTTTTTTTAGTCCAGTGCTGGGGATTGAACCCAGGGCTTTTTACATGTGATGCAAGCTATACCTCCAGTCCCCTACAAAAAATTTTTTTAGAAAAATTATGATATTAGTTGCATATGGTGCACATGCCAGTAATCCTAGCAATTCAGGAAGCTGAGGCAAGAGGATTACAAATTTGAGGACAGCCTCAGCAACTTAGTGACTTAATGAGGCCACATCTCAAAATAAAAATAAAAAGGGCTAGAGATGTGGCTCAGTGGTAAAGCAGTCCTGGGTTAAATCTCCAATAGCACGAAAGGAAATAAATAAAAAATTAAGGTATTAAACAGTAAGATTCTACCTACAGCACCACCTGTAAGACTGTTCAAATTCAACAAGTAACTAAGTTTCCTTTTATGCTGTGTGTGTCTGTGCACACACACACACACTCATGTACTGGGGATTGAACTCAGAGGTGCTTTACCACTGAGCTACATCTTCAGTCCTATATTACTTATTTAGTTTTTTGAGACAGGGTTTTGCTAAATTGCTGAGGCTGGCCTTGTATTTGGGATCCTCCTGCCTCAGCCTCCTGAGTCACTAGGATTATAGGTATGCAGAACTGCTCCTAGCTATCATATCTAATTATCATTGGCAAATTAAAAAACCATTAACTTATTCAAAAGTAAATTTGTGGAAATTCAATTCGATTTTCATTTTGCCTTAACCTAGCAACTTGAAGATACTCTGCATTTTTTTATTGTACCTGAATTTTCAGGAAAAGACTTTTTCCTGGACTTTTTCACCAGGACTAAGTATGAAATCAGATCTAGACCTTTCTAACTTTATGGCTGGTTTAATTCTGTAACTTAACTAATCATAGCACCTTTAGTTTGCATTCCCTGAATTACGTGGTTTGACAACACACAACATGGGTTCTTTAGGTGCATCATATCTATGGTAAAAATCTGCTTTGACTTTTTTTTTTTTTTTTTTTTTTGCTTTACTGTGGATTTAACTGGGGGGGGGTTGCAGGGGGGGCACTTTACACTTCAAAAAGCACAGAAGAAACAGGATAGAAATCATATTTAATGAGCTACCTGTAGGTCCAGCCCACAAGGTTGTGTGAAGTATGGACTCCTGTGACAGGGAAAGATTAAGAGGTGCAACCCCAAACATCTTAGTTTTCTTTTGCACTTTTTTTTTTTTTTTTTTTGACAGGGTGAGGGGTCCTGGGGATTGAACCTGGGGCCTTGCTCATGTTAGGTAAGGGCTCTACTGCTGAGCTATGCTCTAGCCTTTAGCACCATTTTGGAGTAATAACTAATAAAGATTTTAAAATAGGTGTTCTACTCAGAAACCATATTTAGAGATATGAGATATACACCCTGGTGACAGTGACATCACCATCTTGTTTACCACTGTGGCATTGGGACCTCAGACTGAGCCAGGCAGGTATCAGGTACTGTGTTGAGTGAGTCTGTTTCATGAGTGCCGAGAAGATGGGGGCGAGTGTGAACTCCCGTCTATTGCACGTGGCAGAACTGCTGCTCTACTCTGGGCTCTTCACTACTGGCCTTCTTGTCAACTTTCTCGGTGAGAACCCACTTCACAGACATGGAGTACCAAGTACCAGGCCCTTTTAGGGAAAGTGGCTTCAAATCCTAGCTCCTCTCTGGGGCCCCACTGTTCTTGACATCACTTCCCATTATCTGCCCCACATGGACTATCACCCTGACACACAGTTGCCACTTGCTAATGTTTCCTGTTTTTCTGTTCCCTAAAGGACCAAACTGTATCAATTATATTAAATAAAAGTAACAGGAAAAAATAAAGTATGAAACAACCATGGCAAGAGTCATAGGTAATTCTCGCTCAAGGAAATTAAGATGCAAAGAACAAATTTCAGAACCTGAGGAAACAACAGCAGCCCTACCACAAACCTCCCCACACAAGACTTGGGAGCCAGTGGCCTCTTCAAGCTGGCCATGCAGCTCCCCAGCCACCGTGGAGTCTGGATTAACCAGGGAAAGAGAAAAGGAAATTCAAGAAGCCACACAGGGGAAAGAACAAAAAAAGAAAAGAAAAAGCTTTACTCAATTGCCTTACAATCCGAGGCTTCTACTTACTAGCATGTGGTTAGCAGTGGCTGTGGAATTCAGCATAAACCATCTTTATGAAAATAATACACATTTTAGATTTTCTAGAAAGATATCTGGAAAAAGAATGCTTGAGGATCTAAGCAAAGTGCCCTTTTCTCAATTCCAGGGAGATTTCTATTCCGATTACATGTCACCAAGCACTGGATACATTCTCTTGGGCTGTGCATCATTTTCTATGTATGTAACATTTAAGTGCAGCCTTTCAGTAACTAATGAATGCTAAATACTGCATCAAAAATAAACAAATGTGATACTGTGGCTTCAGGACACATAGACTAGAGTGCAATGCCAGATGTGCTCATTACCTAAAGCTACAAGGATGCGGAGGGCTTAGTCACCCCTGAAGGCAACAGTAAAGACAGCAGATTTAAAGAATGGGAAAATGATTACATCTATTCGAGACATAGAAAATACATATCTTCGAAATGAATTTCTACTGTATGCCTTAATATTCATGTAAATAACCCAATTCAACCTTTTAAAATTAGTTTTCCTTAATTAAACAAAGTTTAGGATGCATCACCAATGACACTGGATTAATCTGTTCAGGAAGGGCAACATCTCAGAAACTAAGGATGTGAAACAGGCAGGGGTAGCATATTTCATATTAGCCTATTCACAAAAGACATCAACGAAGATGGAAGTGAATTTAAGTTTCACATCTTAAATGGAGTGAAAACATTCCAATTATATGATGACTATGAGGATTTTTCATAATTTTTTTTTTTTTTGGTTGTCGATAGATCTTTATTTATTCATTTATATGTGGTGTTGAGAATTGAACCCAGTGCCTCACACATGCCAGGCAAGCGCTCTACCACTGAGCCACAACCCCAGTCCCGGTGACAGTGAGTTTAAAGACATTTCACCTATAGTAGCTTACTTTAAAACAATATTCCAAGTAAAGCAACCATGTATTAATATACTCTATAAATTTACATGAGTAGATTTTGTTTCTGATAATAGACTTTATGAATTAGGCCACCTTTTTTTTTTTTAAGGCTTTATATTTTATACATACAGGTGGCACTGTAGACAAATTGGAATGTATTAATAAGCAAAAGCTTACCTTAAAAACACACCAGGCAAGGTAGAGTGGCACAGTCCTGTAATCCCAGCTACTCAGGAGGCTGAGGCAGGAGGATCACAATTTTAAAGCTAGCGTGGGCAATTTAGCAAGACCCTGAATCAAAATAAAATGAGAAAGGACTGGGGATATAGCTCAGTAGTAGAGTTCTTCTGTAGACTGCAAGAAGCCCTAGATTCTATCCTGAGTACAAAAAAAGCAAACAACACCCCCTGAACACAAACCCTTAAAAGGCAAAAGTAATTATCCTAATTGTAGTGTCTTTAAAAACTGAATAAATATTGAGCTTATTTCCATATTAACACATCACTTTTAAATGATTGCACTCTATAGAAACAGAATGGGAGGTCCATCTGTCTGGACATGTAACATGTCTCCATTTTTCACTATCATAAAGGAAAGAGATGAGCACCTTTGTTCATCTTTGTATATATCCCACAATCTTCCCACAGAAAATCTCTCTAGAATTTCAGCACAGGCTCAAATGCTTCAAGCATATTTTATATCAGTATAAATCTCCAGAAAGGTTGCACTAATTTGAACTATTGACTAGCAGTACATGAAAGTTTAGGCCACATTTCAAAGGGTGTTACTTAATAAAGGTTGTTTAATTTAAATGGTATCTTAAGTCAAAAGGTAGGAAAAATTAATTAACAACAACAAAAAGTCAATAAATTAAGAAAACAAGTTTCAAAATAATCACAAAAATGCAAATTATAATGACTGCATTTCCCTTCTATCAAAAGATAGAAGATCAATATCTAGAGTTGGCAAGGTAGGCATAAGATGGATGGGTACTTTCATATGTGCAGGTGAGTGATTTTTGGAGGTCAATGTAGCAATATCAAAGCCTTAAGAATTTTCTCTCTTCAACCAGGTGCAGGGCACTTGCCTATAATCCCAGCAGGAGAATTGCCAAGTTCAAAGCCAGTCTCAGCAATACAGAGAAACCCTCAGTAAATTTGTAAGACCCTGTCTAAAAAAAAAGAAATTTTTATCCCTTAACCTAGGATTTTAATTTCCTTACAGACCTTATTATAGCAAAATAGAGAGGCATAAAGAATTATTCGCAAAAGTAGTGAGAGTGTCATATACTTCTCTATCACAACTATGAAGAATTTATCAACAACCAGTAATGGGGAACCAAAGAATTAAGTAGGATTTAAAAAATACACAGAGAAATAATAAAAGGATAAAAACATGCATATCTAGGGCAAAGTGCCAGGAAATAAAATGAAATGTCCAATTGTTGTCTGGGTGCTAGATGTCTTTCTATCTCTCTTCATATCTTCCAACTTTTTTTTTTTTGGTGGTGGTGCTGGGGATTGAACCCAGGGCCTTGCGCTTGTGAGGCAGGCACTCTACCAACTGAGCTATATCCCCAGCCCTTTCCAACTTCTTAATGAACATTAAAAAAAACTATAAAATGTACTACATCCTTATAAAATACTGGAGTTTTATCTTCAACATTTTGGCTTATACTGTTAAGCAAAGGACTAGAACTTAAAATATTTCTCCTTCTAAATGTCCCATAATTTCTGGATAGTTCATGAAAATGATTAAAATTTGTCTTTTTTCAGAATAAGTTAAATTAGCTGTTAATAGCCCTGCATCTTCGCTATTGAAGGCCTATCTATGGTATCTGGAGACAAGAAATGTCTCCCTCAAATAAAGACAATTATGAGTGCAGAAAGGTAAACAGATGAAAATTCATCATTTATTCTCTATTTCATTGCCCTGTATAATTATCTGACTTTGGAAACAGAGCAAGTAAGAGGAAATGCGACGGAGAACTTTTGAATTCGTTTTTTATTCATTCAAAAATATTAAGAACCTGTTCTAAGTATTGATATAAAGACTAAATTGCTAACAGAAGCTCTTTCCTTTCCATCTTTTTGCCTTTGGAAGGGACACAGCCACAACAGATATGGAGGTCCTCCCCTAGTTCAGAGCAATGATCTTCTTCAACTCCTCCAACAGTGTTTACCAAGTTAAAATTGTGTTTTGGC
>JAJEJO010004824.1:53191-91683 GCA_020662805.1 Glaucomys volans
CTTTGAACTAGCGATCCTCCTGCCTCAGCCTCCCAAGTGCTGGGATTACAGGTGTGCTCCACCGTGCCCGGCTAGACTATATTTTTTGAGACAGGATCTTGCTAAGTTGCTTAGGCCTGCTAAATTGCTGAGACTGACTTTGAACTTGTGATCTTCCTGCCGTAACCTCCTGAGTCGCAGGGATTGCAGGCATGTGCCACTGTGCCCAGTTTATACATTGTTTTCTAGTGGGTCCCAACCAGCACTTTTCAAAAATTAAAAGAGAATAAATTACACTGAAGAACAATAACAAAAATATCATTTGGGTAACAACTTTTCAATTTATGACTTGTATTATAGCTGGTGTAAATGTATTAATATTTTTTCTAATGTGGGGTCATGGAAAAAAAGTTGAAAGTTTCAATACAATAAACCATTCTTTCCAATCCTCTAATGAAAAATCAAATTCCCAAATCAAGCGTTTCTGCAAAGTATGAAAACTAACTATAGAATTCTACAGTTATTTCCTAATCCAACCATAAATCTTCAGAAGTTTTGAGTTGCCAAAATCACACAAGCATTGGTAGTACCACCACATTAAGAACTGATCTGTTAGGATCTAGCTTAAATTAAACAGCTTGTTACCACTCCAAACCACACATGGTCTGTTTCCACTCTCGTCTTCTCCATTTACAGCCTTTCTTTGGCATCTTCGGGAACTCCTATTCCATAGTCAAGCTCTCCTACCACCTCAGCAAACTGGCATTACCTTCAACCTCCTCTCCCCACCGTCCTCTCGAGTCTGTTCTTTCACACATTCAACACACATGAACTGAATACCTTCCAAGTGTCAGATGTGCAAAACACCATGAAAATCATAATGAACAAGAGAGACAGATGCAATGTTTTGAGGTGGCACTGGGCTTGTTTTCTTGTAGGAACAGAGGAAGCCCGCTGTGAGAGTAAGGTGTGATCAGAGAGAGCTGGCAAGAGTGGCTATATGGGCTGCACAGGAAATTGGGGGTTTTATTCCAAGAGTGGGAGGAAGCCACTGAAGCAGGCTGAAGTTTAAACCAGGTGACATTATATGAACCATTCTAGAAGGTAATGGATTATATGGTGACAAAAATCAAAACAGAGAGTTAAAACTATCTTAACTTGAGATAATGTGGTTTGGACCTGCTGTTGACAGTGAATATTAAGAGAACAGATTAGAAATAAATTCTGGAGGTCAACCAAAAGAATATGCCAACAGATTAAAATGCAGAGAATTAAGAAAGACTAGGGTTTGGGGCTGGACGGGAACAGCGTTCTCCCCATTTCGCAGACCTCCTTTTTTACTCTTATAAAATTAGTTTCTATAAAGGTCACGCAGTAGCTGTATCCCTCTCCGTCACTTTTCTTGACTGACATCTATACTTGCTACCTTGCCATTTCCTAAGAGGAACACTTTAAAAATGGGCTCCTCTCCTCCCCACATCCCACCATCTTTCCGAATACCCTCAAATCCAGGTGGACCAGCAATCCTCCATTGTGCCACGGAGGCCACCTCATCTCCAGCTTGACTCTGCCGTGCACCACTTCAGCCCCATCTCGGTGGCAGCCTGGTCCTCCTCAGTTCCCTACCTGCTCACTCTCTGAAAGGAATTCTGGCATTCCACTCCGAAGGCAACCTCTTGTCCTTCCAGCTTCCACACCTCATTTCATGACTGTTCCAAACCCCTCAGGATTTTGCCCGTCCCATTCTCCTCGAGCTTGGATACTACCTTAATGTCAAACACTCCATTTTTCCACATTGTCCTGTCCTGCTGCCTGGCAAATCCATGCCTCCTCTTTCTAGTTGGTACTTGTAACTCCTCTTCTAGTTGGTACTTGTAACTCTATAGTCATGGTCACCCTAAGTCTTGGCACTTGTTTTCTTTTTTTTTTTTTTTTTTTTTGGGGTTTGGAGCCAGGGCCTTGTGCTTGCGAGGCAAGCCCTCTACCACCCGAGCTATATCCCCAGCCCAGCACTTGTTTTCTTTATGCTCATTCTTTGCCTGCCTAATTCGTTCATGTCTTTCAAGTCTCCATGATCCCTAAAGTAGGGTAAACTTCTGACCATACACATCCACAGCACACTCATTTCTCCTCATTGATACCCTGCTTCAGGTTCCTCTTTGTCAGACTTTAATTAAACTCCTTGAGAGGTAGAGCCATGTCTGAGGCTTCACTCCATTTCTAGCAGCTAGCAGTGCCTGACACTCAGAACTGTGTGTTGTGTTTTATAAACTGAAACGTTAGTTTTGGACTGGGATGTAGCTTAGTAGTAGAGCGCGTGCCTGTGGAGCAGCACAACTTGCCTGAGACTCTGAGTTTGATCCCCAGCACCAGGTGGCAGGAGGGACGTGTGATTATTTTTGAGTAGGAAAGTGAAATCACAACACTAAGTCTTTCATTAACTTTTCCTACTCACTGCTCTTTACACATAAAGGAAATATTGGTCCACTAGCAAATTTCACTATCACAAGCAGGAGGAATCAGCCAACTCTTGATCTCCCTGGGGATCAATGATGCATGTCTACAACATGCCTGGTTATTAAGATAAGATCTATTCAACGGTACCAAATATCTGAAATTATTTTAAATGCTAATGTATTTATTCTTTTTTGGCAAATTATTTTAAAAAGCAAATGCAGAAAATCACCCTTTAACAAAAAATAAGAGAATCACCCTTTTGCAATTTTGGCCCAATCCTCATGCACTGCCATTAAAAAAAAAAAAAAAATGCCATAAATCTGCTGAAAAACACTAATTAGTAAATGTCAACATGTTAAAATTTGAATTCTCAACAATGAAGCAGTTATGTTACAAATAACTAAGATGATATTATTATTATTATTATATTAGTAGTACTGGGAATTGAACCCAGAGCTTCACACATGCTAGGCAAGCAATGTATAACTGAACTGCATCTTCAGCTCTTTTCAATTTTATTTTGAGACAAGGTCTGTAAATTGCCCAAGCTGGTCTCTAACTTGCAATCCTCCTGCCTCAGCCTCCCAGTAGCTAGGAGTACATAGCTGCACCACCTAGCCCAGCTTATGACAGTAATCTTCTATGGGTAGCTTTTTTTCTAACTCACTCACTTAAATTACATGTTTTATGTTCAACATTCATTAGAGGCAGAATATTGAAGTCAAATCCCAAATACGAGCAGAACAGTATTTTTTCCTTTTTATCTGTTCTTTGGAAGAGGTTAAATGGGCTAACTGGTTAAACAAAAAGGATTCCCAGACAGATTCTCAAAACAAGTTTGCAAGCAATAGAAAGTTTAAAAAAAAAATTTCTATTTGAGAAAATTCTATTTCCTTTTATTTACCTGTTAATATATATTAAGCAAGAATAACACCATAACAAGATAAAAAGAACTATTAGGTGTTTCTATGAATTATCACATTTTGGGGAAACCAAATGAGGAAGGTGAAAATGTTAAAGCTAACTCTCCTTATATTGATCTTTCCAATGGAAACTACAAAAATAATCTGAACATCACAGAGACAGAAAATAATCTACTCTTTTTTTTTTTTTTTTTGAACCGGGGATTGAACTCAGGGGCACTCAGCCACTGAGCACATCCCCAGCCCTATTTTGTATTTTATTTAGAGACAGGGTCTCACTGAGTTGCTTAGGGCCTCGCTAAGTTGCTGAGGCTGGCTATGAATTTGCGATCCTCCTGCCTCAGCCTCCCGAGTTGCTGGGATTACAGGCATGTGCCACCATGCCCGGCTAATAATCTACTCTTGATATTGTAACATTTGCTTTCTGCAAAAACAAAACTTTCCCAGTGTGCAAACCCCACCCCCCTTAAACAAAACAAAACAAAAACAGAATTGGAGAGTACAACAGCATTAACACTGTCTAGGTGGAGAATCCCAAATCGGTCTTGGGAAGCATCTGTGAAAAAAGAATGAGTAAAAATAGAAACACTTCACTCTATGCAGTTATCCCATACCAACTTCTCTTCTTGAAACATACAGGTTAGGATAGCTTGAGTTCAAGGCTTTTACCTATTATAGAGCATTTCCCTGTTCCCTGCTGATAGTCACAGCATCCTCTAAGAACTATGCAGGCAAACATTTTTATATCCACTTTACATTTGTGGAAGATACAACCAAGAAAGGCTCAGCACATTTCTCAGAATCCACATAGCTCAAAAATCCTAGAGCCAGGAGGAGGACTGACACCTCTGGGGCTCTATGCTTGAGCTCCTTCTACCCTACTGTGCTGCAGCTTGGTGTCAGCTGGACAGTGTGCACAGCAAAGTAAACAGGATCTAAAGCCAAGACCACATTTGCTTTGTAGCTTGACCATTTCTGTTGTTTCTCCGGTGGAAGTTTCCTAACCTAATTTGTTCATCTGTGAAATGATTCATATTACCCTGCCTCTCAGTTTGTCGAGAGAATAAAATGAGGCAAAGCCAGCCAAAATCCTGAAACAAAATGATAATACCTAACTAACCCCTACAAGCAGCCTATGGAACTGTCCTAAACCACCCTGAGTTCTTCAGAATTTATACTTTGTATATTAGCACATTCTATCCCAGTATTACAGGCCTTCCAACAATCAGGGGGCTCTTTTTACTTATGCAACTCCTAGATCGGTCCATCTCTAGATGGACTAGTTTCAAGTCACATATAAACCACTTCTAAAAACATACCGGTACCCTTCCCTCTACCTGAATCAGTAGCTGCTACGAACAGGAAACAGTAACTGTTCCTCAATTCTGTCACAGTTGCATGGCAGACACTACAATATAAGACGTGTTCTTAAGGGAGAAGATTCTTTTTTAAAGAAGGAAGAATCTTGGAATAAGATTATGTATCTCTACCTTGCCTTATTTATTTTGTGGTACTGTATATTGAACCCAGGGCCATGCCCACGTTAGGCAAGTTTCTACCACTGAGCTACATTTCCAGCCCCCCCTTTTAAAAAATATTTTTTAGTTGTCAATGGACCTTTATTTATTTATATGTGGTGCTGAGAATTGAACCCAGTGCCTCACACATGCTAGGCAAGTGCTCTGCCACTGAGCCACAACCCCAGCCCTCCCAGCCCTTTTCATTTTGAGATGGGGACTCCTTATATTACCTGGGTTGACCTGGAACTTGTGATACTCCTACTTTAGCCTTCAAAGTAGCTGAGATTGTAGTTGCATACCACCATACCTGGCCCTAATTAATATTTTAAAATGTTAACATGAAATAGAGTTAAGTTAACTTCAAATAGATGTGTTCCTATTACAAATACGAGGCTGATATCAAATTCTAAATACCACATAATAATCTTAAATCTATCAATGTAATTAGTGCACCAGAAATCATCTAGAATTCACCAGATTAGAGGTTTGTATAAAACCTGCAGATGACTCTAACTGTCCATCGGTAAATTTCACTTTACAATCTAAGAAGCAGTACATTCCTTTAATGAACTTGTAGTTATTAGACAAAACAATGAACAGAAATCACAGGCAATGAGTTTTTTTCTAGGATAGTTTTTCACTAACAATTACCCCCATCTTTAATCATTTCTGAGTCTTCTATTCATTTTCTCAGTGATGACTGATCACATTATTTAAGTATTCCAAAAGGTCTCTCCATCTGTTCCTTATTTCAATAGTGGCAAACCACTCAGAGTGGCTTCTCACTTCAACACTACTGACGTTCTGCGCTGGATAATTCTGTGCTGTAAGGGGTTGCCCTGGGCACTGTAGGATGTTGAGCAAAATCCCTGTTCTCTCCCCATTAGATGCCAGTAGCACACAATCAGTTCCAGGATGACAATGAAAATTATCTCCAGATACTGCCCAATGCTGCCTGGGGGGAAATTGTCCCCAGTTGAGAATCAGGGATTTGGAGTCATTCTTTGGTGTCTTTACCTCCACAAGACCCTTGTTAAAGTGTACATGCATTCCCTGGGATGGGCAGACTTTCTAACAGCGATTGCAACATCTATGAACACTTAAGCATCCTAGCCCTCAACAGTAGTTGCTACAGGCACCACTTTAAAGCTCAGGAAATGCAAGTCCAGAAAGGTGAAGTACTTTTATTTCTATTCAATATCAGAACCAAGATAGAAAACAAGCACAGTAGAGATCAGGAATCACTAAGGGGGTTGCACCAGTTCTACCAGCAGTAACCACAAGTACTTCCCTCCCTGAGCCTGTTCTTCCCACCTATTGCACATAAGTGACATGTGACTGACATACAAAAGTAATTCTCATCAGTAATTTTTTAAAATAGTTAGCTATTAGCACCCTAAAACCTCTTCCCCAGATATGTTTTCCTAACTCCTTTGGGTCTTTGCTCCAATGTTACCCTTTCCAAGACTTCCCTATCTGAAACGAGCGTGTACTCACTATCACTTTCTGTTTAGTTTTCTTCCTGGCACTTAGCTCTTTCCCCTTTTCCCAGCATAAGATGCACTTTTTGCCCAGCTCTGCCACTGGCATTTAAAGGCACTTTATTTTGTTCTTTTTTCACCTTTATTGCCTAGAATGATGTGTGGCACATAGTGAGAACCCAGCTAATTGCTCAGTTGATCAATTTTTTTTTTTTTTTTTTTTTTTTGCAGTGCCAGGGATAGAACCCAGGGCCTTGTGTTTGCGAAGTCAGTTGATCAATTTTATAAAACCAAATCAGTGAAATTTGAATTGAGAACCTATAGGAATTGGATGGATTTTGGTTAGGACATGAGAAAGGAAAGCCAAGGAGAAAAGTGCTGGAACACAGAGTTCTAAGACAGCTCAAGAGGACTAGAATGCATTGAGTCCTAGGTGGGACTGGGACTCTCTGTATGTCAAGCATACAGAGTGCATGTGGGTAGGACTAAACACCTTCACACTGAGAAGGGAATCAGGCTGCAGAAGACAAAATTGATGAGTTGTCTGTTAATGAAAAGTGCAAGCCCTCTTTGTATTGCTCTCCTTTCATCTGCTAAGCCTGATGAGCTACACAGAAAACTTCACGGAAAGAAGAATCTGAACATCCCTGTACTAAACAATCAAAATTACCTGGCATCTTTCTTATCTGGCAATGATCACCTATATACATTTTGGTATTGTTTGGGAGGGTAATTATCATGAATATATAATATTCAATATAAAAATGTTTAGCTTAATTTCTGATTACCATGTAATAGAGCATACCAGTGACCAATACATGAGATTTCAATAGATCATCAAAAACTTCTCCACAATGCTGTTCCAACTTGCTTAATACGACCCCTACCTAAACAACCTCTGAATTTAGTAGTTAGCAGATTATGAACAGCTGAAAATTATGAGACTAAAAGTAACTAATGAATTATGGAAAGCCGTATGGAGAGTCCTCAGAAAACTTGGAATGGAACCACCATTTGACCCAGCTTCCCACTCCTTGGTTTATACGCAAAGGACTTAAAATCAGTGTATCATGGTGGTATAGCCACATCAATGTTTATAGCAGCTCAACTCACAACAGCTAAACTATGGAACTCAGTGCCCTTCAACAGATGAATGGATAAAAAAAAAATCATATATATATATATATATATACACAATATTACTTGTGGAATATTACTCAATCTTAAGGAAGAATGAAATTATGGCATTTGCAGGTAAATGGACGGAGCTAGAGCATATCATGCTAAGATAAGCCAATCCCCAAAAAACAAAGGTCAAATGTCTTCTCTGATATGCACATGCTAATTCACAACAAGTGGGGGCTACTAGGGAAGCATAGAGTTAACTTAGATGAGGTTGAAGGAAGTGAAGAGAGGGGAGTAGGTGTGGGGGTAAGAAGGATAGTAGAATGAATCAGACATTACTCTATGTACTGGTGGGATTCTATATTATGTACAACCAAAAGAATGAGAAATTATGCTCCATTATATATGATGTGTTAAACTGCATTCTACTGTCCTGTATAACTAATTAAAACAAATAAAATTTTTAAAAATTAGCTAAATGAAGGAAAGAATACATTTCAAGTTCAAAATCATCCAGTTTCAATTCGGAAAACATAATTGAGACCAAAGTCAAGAGAGCACTAAACATCATTCACAACTAACTTATAAAATTGTTCGCTTTCAAGAGTGTCTGCTAACAGTAAATGCTCAATTTGTTTTTGTTACAATTACAGGCAATTTTGTTGTTGCTGTTATTATTATTTTGCTACCAGGGATTGAGCCCAGGGGTGCTTAACTACTAAACCATATCCCCAGTCCATTATTTATTTTATTTATTTATTTTTTAAGACAGGGTCCCACTAAGTTGCTTAGGGCCTCGCTAAATGGCTGATGCTGGCTTTGAATTTGTGATCCTCCTGCCTCAGCCTCTTGGGCTGCTGGGATTACAGGCATGTGGCCACCACCCAGCTACAAAAGGCAATTTTAAATCAAATTGGCAAACTGAAACTAAAGCAAAAATTTCCAAAATATCTTTAGCCATCCCTAATTATTTAAAATAAATAATTCTGTATTTATAAAAGATAATATGATTAAAATTTAAGATTCAGGCTAGGCATTGTGGAGCATGCCTATAATTCCAATGACTTGGGAGGCTAAGGCAGGAAAATCCTAAATTCAAATCCAGCCTGAGCAACTTAGCAAGATCTACTTCAAAATAAAAAATAAAAAGGACTGGGGATATATAGCTCAGTGGTAGAGCACCCCAGTTTAATCCCCAATACTGCAAACAAAGACAAAGACCTTGAGCCGGGTGTGATGGCACACACCTGTAATCCCAGCACTTGGGAGGCTGAGTTCAAAGCCAGCCTCAGCAACTTAGCGAGGCCCTTAGCAACTCAGTGAGACCCTGTCTCTAAATAAAATACAAAATAGGGCTGGGGATGTGGCTCAGTGGTGGAGTGCCCCTGGGTTCAATCCCCAGTACCCTTAAAAAAAAAAAAAAAAAAAAAAGACAAAGACCTTAGATTCCTTTGTAAATTCCAGCTATTAATAAACTTCTTTAGCTAAACTAATGGCTTCATAAGATGAATGGCAAAGAGGAACAATGATTTCTGAAATATAACAATTTCTTTGTCTGCTCTATTCAAATAATACACTAAAATGACAATTTTTAATAGATAATTCAGTGTGCCCACAATGGAACATTTACTTATTAATATCTTCAAAGTATTTAATTTTCAGCTTTAGATAGTTCTAGAAATGTAGTTATTTTACCAAATGAAAAAACTGTTTTCTCCAAAAAACATTGTTGATTTACATTTTTCACTTTAAACCCAAACAAATGGTTGTTGTCCAACATTTGAAAGTCTCCTACAAGATTTAAAGTGGCTTTTCTTTAAACACAGAGTAGATATTGTTTATTCCTTACAAGAACAAAGAATTAAAATACATATCTATTCTACGAAGGTCAATTTTCTAAGCACATTTATCAGAAATAAAAACACACATCTGTTCTACGAAGGTCAATTTTCTAAACACATTTATCAGAAACAAATGTTTTTCAAAATAAGTTAAGTCAGGTCCAGGCAGTGGTTTGCTTCCTATTGATAGGATAAACAACTTCTTTTTCTCCTCACAATTTTAATAGCTCTACACACATTAATCTTATTTACTGCCTAGCAATGTCCCCACCATCTGTTCTTGGTAGTATTCCACCTGGGGGGGAAAAATACATATATATATATATACACATTTAACATATATATATGCATATATATATTTTTAAATATATATTCAGTTCCTAGTAATTTGTGTTCTGAAAATATAACAAAGCACATATATAAGGAAGGTATTAAGAAAAAATCTGTTCATCTAAATACTATATATATATATGGCTTATAAGCAAAATCACAGATTTATGAAAGGCAGTTACATATACATATATATGTATTGAATTTATGCTCTCACATTCAGCTGCCCACTTCTAATGGATATTTCAGTACTGAACATTTTTAACAAACAGTACTTTCAGACTGTTCAAAATATTTTTGTATTTTAGTTCCATATGGAGTACTGGTTCAGTTGGGTGAATAATTGAATGTAATCCAGGGTGATCATTTCTTATTAGATGACAAAATATAGGTTTATTCATTTTCGCTTTGGAAACCAAAAATAATTTCCACGATTAAATGTCATGGGAAGCTCTGAAATTATTTCATGATTATATAATCAATTCTATAAATTTTATGTGCATGGTTTATTAAGACTTCAATTCCATATGTAAATTAAAAGCAAAAATATTTTCATTATAATTATCACTTAATACTTAGCTAAGATGAAAATATTAACTTTTCCCTTATATTATGAGTTAGTTGTCTATGATGATTTTTTAAAATTATGATAGTCACCCATACTGAATTACAGTAATTCAAAATTTCAGGTTTCAGAGAGAAAATTTAAATGTTATTAGAAAGAAACTATTAAGCAAGACATTCCTTTTTCTCATCTTCTAAGCACTGCCTTTTTTCCTTAATGTAAGTCAAATACCCCAACAAGTTAAAATACTATTACCTTCATTAGTACTCCTTCCCTCTCCTCACCAAATATCAACCTTAGAGGTTTAATAAAATCAGAGAACAAAATGAAAACTTGTCATGTTCTTTCCACTCTAGAAGTCTTCCCAAATCACACTGTCACTTTGTGTTTAACTACATTCCTACGATTCATCAGCAGTAACCCAGGAATTCATGACCAGTTTACCATTATTACCAGTCTTCCAAATGTATCTAATTCAAACTTGAAGGTCTTTTAAGAAGTCCACAATAAATACATCCATTAATACTCATCTCTTTGGTCTCTTATTGTGTCCCTTCACAATAGTCCTTCCTGCCCTTTCAAAGACAAATCTGTCTCAACAGTTTTAATAGCTTCTTTTTTATGCCTTTTTATTCACAGGTTTTCATATTTCTTCAGATAAATCCTGATCTGTTAAGTGTAGCCATAACCTAATTTTTTACTTACTAAAAATAAGAGGCAATTTAAATAGCTGGAGTGTAATGGTTTTGGATTACCTTTGCAAATTTTCTAAACCAAGCCTTTAAGAGATCAAATTACCAACATAAATTTGCTCACAAACACATACACTCAAAAATACATTGTTAACTATTCCAAAAATGTCTGGTTATAGAAATATTTTAGTGTACTTTATAAAATAATTAAACATTTAGGATGTCTGCAGCTGTCCTCCAAATCTAAATTAAAATTTCTTGATAATTTACCTTGCAAATAATATTCTTTAGTACAGTAAGACAATTTTAAAATGTTCATTGAAAGGCTACTATGAACAGAGGTGGAAAGGAATACAAGACCAATTTTTTCAAGTTTTAATGCATTTATGCTGCTGTGATTACAGGCTTGCACTACCAACACCCTTCCTTTTTTTGGTACTAGGGACTGAACTCAGGGGTACTCAACCACTGAGCCACATCACCGGACCTTTTTTTTTTTTTTGTATTTTATTTTAGAAACAGGGTCTCACCAAGTTGTTGAGGTTGGCTTTGAACTCAGGATCCTCCTGTCTCAGCCTCCCAAGCTGCTGGGATTACAGGCTTGCACTACCAACACCCTGCTTCTTTTTTATTTCTTAAGAACTAAAAACAAGCACTTATTGCACTGTCTCATATGTAAAGGTATATACCCCAAAGGCTGAGTAGCTGGGCAGCAAAGTTGATCACTCCATGGACAGAACAGGCCCTTGCTTAATTTTCTCATGTGTCTATGACTAAATAAAATTTTCATAGTCAACTAAATGCAAATATTTTCAAAGTTTTTATTGCTATATTCACTTGCAAGATGAAAACTTTAGGTCTCACCTCAGTCAGCTTTCTAAACTATACTAAGCGTTTTTGTTTGGAGCCACTAAGAAACTGCAAGCCTCAGACTTTGCAGCTCCACCTCTAAAATGATCAAGGTCATGGGTTGTCTATTCATGGAGACCCACAATGATACCCATTTACAGTTCTCATTATCTACCAAAAAGAAGGAACTCTCTCAAATGTTTGCATTTGGCTTCCTTGTAGGAAGAGCCTAGTTTATGCACAACCAAACAAAATGGTTATACTGCTGATCTTGTCAATTTTGCAATCCACTCTTTAAAATTAAATCTGAAAATGTTACTTTGACTTTAAAAACTGCATTTATGCCAAACTCAAGATGAAAACTTAACTCCCATTTAAAACTTTCTAATGGATAATGCCTCTAAAACAAGATTCATACCTGCAGTAGAATACACAAATGAACTAGTCACCAGTTAAAACTGAAAAACACTTATCAAGGCAAAACTGAAAAATAATTACCGCTTTCCAAATTTTGAAAATTGCACTTTTCCTGTCATAACACAACGTGCCTTTATGCACTGTACTCGTGAGTTCTTTTTGGTGTATGGGGATGAGGATTCAGAGCTTTTGTCTTAATTCCTAATTTCTGTGATTTTCATTTGATCACACAGAATAATTTTGACAGTGTTGATAAGTTACTTTAAATTCTTACCAATCAACGAAAGCTGTGTAATCTCCTGAGCTACTAAAGAAAAGATTTAATATATAAACATGAAGATTACCATTCTTTTTCCTGGATTGGTAATGTAAACAGAAGTTCACCACAGTTGTCTATTAAGAGTTATTTATTAATTATTCCACAATAGTACTAAGAGTTCATAACAAACCAAAGCACCAAAGTAAGTCTGAACTCAAAGAATGACAAAACAGAAGTTTTCAACCAAAGATCTCCTTTACCTTTTAGTTAAATTCTCCAAGTCCACTATTAGGATTGGGGTAAATCTTATATTTCCTTCAAAACCTACTCCTTTTCTTTAAATCCATTTAAAAACATCCCTTATCTCCCTTAACACTCAAGCCCTACCCAATATTCTTTTATTCTCTATGAATACAGGGCATAATTTCCCTTTTTGGAGTGTAAGGCTTAAATCATTAAAAATTTCCCCAGTCATTGAGCCATATTTTCCAAGAGTTACCTACTTCACATGGCAGGCTTTGCAAGTCTTCTCTTGCACAGTATACATCAACCTAGCTAGTCACGCTCCAGCTATATTAAGTACAGTCTTTATGGTATAAAGAATTCAGTTACTACTACTCCTAGGTAAAAAGGTATGGGTTGGCTATGAGTTTTATTTTTATCAATCCTTATCTGGGAAGCTATTTCTGTGCATGGGAACTTCAGTAGTTGACTATTATACATTTAACACGTTTCTTTGTTAATGGAAAACACTGAACTACCATCAAGCCTAGCATCCATATGGTAGTTATAAGAAAATATGCAAATAATTATCAATTCTATTATTTGACCAGCACATCATAAAACTATGCGACTGTAAATATTCTAAATGTATTTCACGAATGTTAATTAGTTGAATGCAGAAAGGGTTAAAAGTCACCTGAATATTCAATGGTTTTTGGTTAAGTCCCTGATTCTCCAATTACTTGCATAATTAAAATAAGTTTCAGTATTTAGGCAGTCTTCTAGGAAAGAGATTCTTAACCTGGGGTCCAAAGATAAATTTTTTTCAGTCGTTTTATTAAGCATGTAAGATTGACTTGTTAATTTTCATGTGCCAATATATTCCTGATAATATATGGACTTAGGGAGACAATTTCATTAGCTATCCCCAGAGTCTATGATCACCAAAATGTTATGAGTATTTCCCTCTACAGGCTAAAGACTTATTAAGAATTTAGACAGAATCTACTTAGTCACTCAGTTATAGCCAGTATTTTTTTTTTTTTAAAGCAAAATGGATACAAAGAAAGCAGAAACAATTTTAAGTGTATGGTCTCTTTATGGTCATAATCTCTTTAAAAATTAAGTACAGTCTCACAGAATAGTCTCTTCTTTTTCTTTATAATTTTTTGATCAAAGGTAAAACTCTAAGATTCCAAGATGCTATCTTCATGCTACTGCTCATTTTATATAATAAATTATTAAGGACATAAGAATATAATAAGTAGAACACAATTTCCCTCAAAATCTATCAGGAACTCTATCATCTCATAGATGCACAAACAAATTAGCAAACCACCAGACATTGTTCCCCTTAAATACCAGGAGAGATCCCATAACAAAGACATGTGGAACATAGTTACTGACACAACCTCAAGAAACATGATGCACGGATCAATCATAGCACTATCAAAGGAATCTTGCGTCACATTTTAAAACTGAAATCCTATCATTATGTATCATAGAAAATAAGAAAACCACTAGGGCTGGGGATATAGCTTGGGTGGTAGAGTGCTTGCCTCGCAAGCACAAGGCCCTGGGTTCAATCCCCAGCACCGCAAAAAAAAAATATATAAATAAAAATCACTAAATTCAGAAAATGAATCTTGAGATGTTTTACTCTAAAAATGAGACTTGGAAGTTCAAAAGGTAACTTTTTTAAAAGAGGAACTTGTATTTAATAATATATGCTTTCATAAGGCCATATCACTCAAATTCCACCCAGTTCAGCTTTAAATGATACGAATGGCAAATGACTACAAAATACCAGATACCAGGAAAAACTTTCACCTCTCATCTGATTAATGTTAACACAGAAATATTTATATCACTTTGCAATAAAAACTTGAAGCGCAGATTTTTTTCCATTTTTGTTCTCATTATTAAATTGCCTCATAGATTACTAACCAACAATTGCCAAATTATGTTAGTCATTCTGAATTTACAGTACCACAACAGAAATCCAAAACATTGTTTCCACCATCTTAAAAGTAAAAATCTTTAATTTTAAAATGAGCAAATTCAGATACAGACATTCCACAAAAGATAAAAAGGTAGTGGGGTGGGTGAAAAACAAAATTAACTTGTTAGGACTAATCTGCGGAAAAAAAGAAATCATCTGTACAGGAAAATCAAGAACTGGATTTCAATGCAGAATCATCGAAGACTTTGCTTAGCAAGGAGGTCAAGAAAACAATTAAATCTGGAAATAACAGCCACAGAGAAATTAATCTATATTATTTCCACATCACATGCTTATGCTTAAAGACATCGTTAACCATTTCCCTAAAATACTATCATATATTTAAAAAGCAAAACATCCAGGACCTATTCTACTCTCCAATATCTTTATTTCTAACACCTCAACATTTGTGGCCACAAAATCAGAACACAATTTCCTCATGACCTCAACATGTCTATGCCTTCTTATTTTTCTCATCTTTAAATGTTAACATATTTACCTCCAAACACCTATTCTTTTCTTTTACTACTGTGGATAGAAACCCAGAGCCTCATGCATGCTAGGCAAGTACTCTACCACTGAGCAACATCATCAGTCCATAAGCACATTTTCTGCATCTCTCCTAATACCTATAGTTTCCCTTTTTAAGTTAATTATGACTTAACACTACTTTTTTCTTACCAAAAATGCTGAAGACCATTTATACCTGTCATCCTGTCACTTTAAAATAACCTTTCTGAGGCAAAAAAGGATGCACCTTGAACCAAAAATACTGGATTTAAAAATAAAGCCTCTATCAGTAATCTCTCAAGAGTAGTATTTACGGTGGCTGACCAAATTCAATAAAACATGTTCTAATTCACAAATCAAATTTTTATTCTTCCATATTATTGTGCACCTCAAACAAAATATTTAACCCATTTTCAAATAAAATAAACCTAGAAACACAAAATACTCTTTAAAATACAATAAAAATGCAAGCTCCTAAATTGCAGGTTATACCACTAATGTGAATATTTTATGAAATGTAGTCCATAGAGAACTTTGAAAAATGTGACTGATTAAAGTGATATCTCCTTTCTTCAATTTTGTGATTAACAGGACTTTTATTGGTAGTAAACTAGAGCAAACAATCAGAATAATACATATGCAGTATTCAGTACACACAATAAAAGTTAAAGAAATTCAAAACCTGTATAAAACAGACAAAAAAAAAAAAACTGGAGAAAAATCATACAGCTTAAGAGATACAGTGGTAAAGGTTCTCTCCATCCTTTAATTACAGCTTGTACTCTGTACCCAACAGAACTTACCGCACTTACTGAAATAAGAAATACAGACTTTAGTATTGAGTGTATTTAAGAGGATTAAACACATTTTCTAAGAATCTTTCAATGACAACTTGGTAACCCTGTAGCTGCTAAAAAGCTAAAGGGAGGAACGTGGGGAAAGGAAATTAACTAGTATTTTGTAACCATTTTTAATAATTTCTTATTTTCCAAACACTGCTTTTATAACAGAAGTGTTTTACACTTGCACAATATTAATTACTTTATTATACATGGAAGCCTGTGGTAGGCTGATTACACAATAAGACTGCAAACAACCAGTGGTACTTTTCTGACGTCAGAAGAGTACATAAGACTGAAACATCACCAAAAGTACATAAAAAACTCATCAGCATAAACATCAAAGTACATTAAAAAATATAATCAGGAAAAAAATACAATTGCTAAAAAGTGGTTTAGAGCAGAGCCACTGCCTATCAGTAGCTTTAAATGGCAATTAGCGTTCATAGCAAGTTTTGATGACTTTACAAGACCCCCTGTACAATACTGACTAACACACCCTCCTTTTAAAATGTACATTAAAGGCTGCAATTTCACAAAGAGGTTCTGATGTCATTACTAAATACACACTCTTATCCCTCACATGAGTTAGGTCACCAGGTGGAATCACAACCCTATTAATATCTATAGTTCTGAGTCCATGGAGTTTTATTACACATGGATATCCATATGGGGTTTGCTTAAAAAAAAAAGTGAGGTTGGGGATGTTTAACCTATTGTTTAATATTTGGATGCCATAAGGCATTTAAACGCATAATCAATTACTTATCATTCTAAATTGACAGGGAGAAGAGGGAAGAAGGCAGGTCCAGAACTCTTTAAGAGGATAGGTTAAGAACAAGAACCAAAAAATATAAGTGAGGGTGATATATAATAACACAATAAAAGAATGTTTTTTAGGCCATGTATAATAAATAATGCATACCCCAAATTCAATGAATTATGTGATTCCAACTTGGGTTCTAATATTGGAACCCACCAACCACTTGGGCTTCAACACTGTACTAAATGTCAATAGAATCACTTAATGGAACTACAGCCTTGTTATAGTTGGGATAACTAGAGGATGCTTTTTTTTTTCTTTTATTAAAGCTATCATTCCAGGCTTTGATCAAAGATCCAAGAAAATTTGTTCTACCAGGCTGGAATGAAATGTGGTTTGGAAATTCAGAGTACATTAAAAAGCTGCAACAAAATATAGGTAGCCAACAATCTCAGAATTTTGGATCAGCCCAGATGGAGATAGCAATTTGAAATGTTTTCGATCCCTTACTTAAATGATGAAATGTATATTATACCAGCCCAGAAAGAGCAATTTGAAATGTTTTCGATCCCTTACTTAAATGATGAAATGTATATCATACTATTTGTAAATTGGATATTCCATTACGGTGATAACGTACAGAATTCCCATGCGTTATTACACTTTCCTGAGAGTAAAGCAATTAGAATAACCTTAATCCTAGCAACAAAGTTTTTTTTTTGTTTTGTTTTTTTGTAGTTTTTGTTTTTTGATTTTTGTTTTTTTAGTTTTTTTTTTGTTTTGTTTTGTTTTTATTTTTTGGGTTTTTTTTTTTTTTTTTTTGCATTTAAAAGTTTTTGGCTATTTCCTGACGATCTATACATGTAAATTTGATTGCTAAACATTGTCACTTTGAATGTCAAACTATTTTTAATCTATTGATTTTGATTAAAAATCATAATACAAACAGAGCTAAAATCACGCTAACAAAATAAACTAAATATGAAAAGTTGCATTGAAAGGGCATTACATTATTCTTAATAGGATCGTGTAGAAACATTCCAATGGCAGTGTTCTCAAAATAAAACAAAATTACATTAGAAGACCCCCAGCCTGGTCACTTTTGGGACCTTACCTGTAACTTTGGCTGGTGGGTGTCTTTACTCTTGTACTACATGGCTCACTTACATCAGACATCATATTTGTATACCCTGAGAAATCTGACACTGAAGTCCTTACTCTATGGTCCACTTCTCCATTAGAGTTAGTGATAAAGGTCATTGGCACCCTGCTGCCCGACTTAAACTGAGAACCAAATGCTTGTGCAAAGTTCTCAATCTGGTATGTTGTTCTAGGCTCTATGTCTTTCTGAGGATCTATCTGGCTAGCTAACTCCTGAGATGGAATCTGAAAACTTGTTGAGGACTCTAAGTTTTTCTGTTGTTCCTTCTGGCTAGTCAATTTCTGAGATGAAGACTGGAAGGCTGATGAAGTCTCTAAATTCTTCTGAGAATCTATCAGATCATCCAGCTCCTGGGAAGGTGTCAACTGCTGATGTGTAGCATCCAAAGCAGATAAATAAAGACCTGGTTGAGATCCAAACAACATCCCAAAAGGAGGCTTTGGCAATGAAGATGGCAACACTGAGGTAACAGATTGGCCGAAACCACACTCCAAAGGAGATGTAGTGTAAATTTGTTTCTCTGGAAACAAAGTGTGGTTGTGGAGAGGTGAAGACAAACTGACAAATTGGAAACCATGTCCAAGAGTAAAACCTGCATTGGTAGATTTTTCAAAAGCCTGTTGGAGGTATTTGGAGTATTCTTGCAACATGCTTGCTTTATCATTTGAAGGTGTTTGGGTGCCCGGGCTCAAATTTTCTTCTTGAACCAATTCTGAGTGTTCTCCTGAGGTGTGTAAATCCACTCGTGGTTCTGTTATATTAAAAGGATCCTCTTTCTGGCTTTCTGATTTGTTGGAGTATTGATCCAAGAGACTCTGCAAAACCTCATCAGGAATTCCAGACTTGTCATGACAAGACTTAATTTCAGCATTTAGTGCTGAAGAGTCAATAAGTGACAATGGCGCCTCACTGTCCAAAACACTGACACCTGCAGACTGAATGACAGACTGTTGGGAGACCATGTGTCCTACATTTATAGAAAAGGCACTGTTGCTGCTGGCAGTTGGTAAATATCTTCTTTTCTTTGAAAACTGCATGGCATCATCATAATTACTACTTATTTGACCTTGTTTGCCACTTGTACTTTGGAGAAGACTAATGGTCTCCACACTATTATTTGATACTATACCAAGTGAGCCACTTGGTTTCCCAGACAAGGATTTCTGTCCAACTATGTCTGGTAACGGTGACACAAAATTAAGGTAGCTTTTATCTGTATTCTTTCTGCTTCCTTTCTTAAAGATCAATTTTGGCACCCTTTTCTGTAGTTCATCTATACCAGTGCCAATTATGCCTCCACTGGAAGACACAGTAGGCATTTCTACTGAATAACTCTGCATGTTTATATTATTTGAAATTTGTGATTCATTTGTTTTACCAGATTTGTGTTCCTTATTTTCAATAGCTATGCTTTTTGATTTTGATTTTCTCCTTGAAGAACTTGTATTTCCCTGAGACAACACAGCCAGATTACCCATATTGTTATGGTTTGATGACCCAGGTTCTGCACTAGCGGCTCCTTTCGCTATGGCTTCACCACATGTGCGCCTGTGCTTCAACAATCTATCAGTCCTTGAAAAATACTGTTGGCAAGTTTCACACTTATATGGCTTTTCTCCACTATGTGTCCTCTTGTGTCTCTCCATATGGTACTTCTGAATAAACTTCATGCTGCACTGATCGCATCCAAAGGGCTTCTCTCTACTATGAATTTTTTCATGTCTCTGCAGTAGATATTTCTGAATGAAACCCATACTACACTGGCTGCACTGAAAAGGTCTTTCTCCTGTATGAATGAGGACATGTCTCCGCAGGTGATAGGAGCTTCGGAAAGCAGCACTACAGTGATCACAGATATGAGGTTTCTGACTTGGGGAGAGGATGGCACCTTCTCCATCTCCAACCAAAGAAGGTTTGGAAGATGCACTTGGCTTCCTCTTGGCTTTGATTCCCTGAGATTCTGGCTTTGGCCTCTTTGCCTTTTTGACATTAGTGTCCTGCTTTGGCTCCTCGTTGCCATGGTCATCAGTCCTGCTACTGCTGCTCAGTAATACATCGCGGTGGTGCTGGGCTGGTTGCTGCTGGACATGCTGGTGGAGAATACTGAGGTCCTGGATGACGCCGTGGCTCCCCCCTTCCCCTCCTCCTAGGCCTGGAGATCTCTCTTCAGCTCCAGCGAACAGCCCCCCATAGTGGTGGTGGTGATGGTGGTGGTGGGACTGCTGCTCCTCAGGATCCGCGGGTTTCTCCTGCTTGATGCTAACCAAAGACTGCAAGAATCCCCAGGAGGTCCTCTGCGAAGGGAAGGCCGCGGCTGACGCCGCCGGCTCCTTCTTGAAAGTCATGTCCGGGGCTGGCGGAGGGGGGGGGCTCAGCGGCCGGGGCTGCGGAGGTAGAGGAGGATAACACGCACTGCGGGGGAGGGGCGGCCGACCCCGCCGGCCGGGTGAAGCTGGTGACCGGGGGAAGCCGGTGGTTGAACATAACCATACCCTGGGGAAAGGTGGGCTCCATCTCGGCTCTCCTGCTGTTGCTGCTGCTGCTGGTGGTGGTGGTGCTGCTGCTGCTGCTGCTGCTGCTGCTGCCGCCGCCGCCGCCGCCGCCGCTGCTGCTGCCGCCGGAGCCGCTACCACCGCTACTGCCGGTACCACCGCCGCCACTCAGGAACCCGCTGCCGATTTTCATACCCCGGAGGAGGCCTGGCTGAGAAGAGGAGGAGGAAGAGGGAAGAGGGAGGAAAGGAGGTGGAACCGGGCCCCGGGCCGGGACCACCGCAGCGCTCAGGACCCCGCCGCGCCGCCGCCCAGACCGCAACGCGCCCAGCACTAATTCCCAGCCCCGTCGCCTCCGGCACCGGCACGCATGGCCCTGCGACTCTTCCCTGGGCCTCGCCCACTTCCTCCCGGACCCACCGGCAACACTTACGGGTCCCGCCGCCGCCGCAGCCGCCGTCGCCTCCAGTTAATAAAAATAACGCCGTCCTCTCCACAATGGAATTAAAAGCCTCTCCTGTACTGCGCAGCCGCGGCGCGGTGTCTGCTGGGAACTCCTCGACCCGACCAGAGGGGAGCTCTACGGACTTAGGGCGCCTGCGCCGCAGTTTCCGCCCGGCCTGCCTGTCAATCACTGGGGCGGTTGGGCGGAGTTGGGGGGGCCAGGGTAGGAGGGGCGGGGATTTGGAACCCTACTGAAAGGGGCTTCCGAGGAGAATAGACGTGATTGGTGGACTACACTGAAGGAGATGAAAGTTGTTGAGGGCTTCTGGGGGAAAGACGCTCAGGAGGTGGAACCCAAGGGGCGGGAAGTTGGGGCGGGGGAGGGGGCATCCGTACTGCAGCGTGGCGTGGGAGCCGAAGAGAAAGGGGTTGGAGGAGAAGGTGGGGAAAACTGAGGACTGAATTTTGGGACTTGCTTCACTTTAGGGTTTGCAATGCAGGTGTTGAATCAAAATACAAATCCAAAAGTGGCTCACTTAAGGCACCTTTAATTCTAACAGCATTAAACTTCAAAGGCCCAGCATTTATTGTAGATATCTCTGCTATCCCTTTTAGTTTGGAAACAATAATAATCCGCATCCTTTGCATTTATAGAAGGAATCTACTTTGAAACCGCAATAGAGGTACCGTTGCAAAAAAAAAAAAAAAAAAAATTGTCTTACTGCCAACCTACCTGAAGGCTACTGGAAAGGGAAACAGAGTGTAATCCAGGTGCAGCTGTCCTGTAAAACACGCCCACATACATACTTCATCAGCATCAGATGTTATTTAAATGTTCACATACCTTTGCATTCTGCCTAATGAATCTGTTTGCCACGTTGTATTGCCGTCTGACCTTTTTCATTATTTGTGAAAAAATTGTCCAGCAGGCCCTTCTAAGTTCTCTTCTAGGATCCATTCTTTCCTCTTCAAAATAGAATGCCTACAAATTAATGCAAAATCACAAATCTTCCTGTTAAGGGAAAAGTATCAAGTAAAATCTTGAGATCAAAGTTCTATAAAAAAAAACAATAAACATTTAATCAGTCCCTAATATAGAAAAGACACTTTAATAATAAACATGCAGAAATCTAAACCAGCAACTTTCTTGAGGGTATTCATAAACCACAGAAAATTTTAATAAAAGAACTAGAGTTATGACAATAGTTTATTTACATAGTATATTTTCTTGATGAAATTACAAGCTCATCTTCTTACAATATTTCCCTAGCTAAATAACTTCTCATAATTAAGTAATAAATAACTTCTCTGAGAAATTTCACAATTGAAGCCATAAAGATTATTTACTAATACTTACGGGCCTCTCTGAGTCTGCCTGAAAAACTTAAAAGACAATATTTAATGAACATTTTGAGATAAGAAATAATTGTACTTTGCTAACTCCATGCAACTATATATAAGCATTCTACCATTTAAACTGAAACTTTAATATTGTCAAGTATAGCTAAGTGTTAAAGACTGAAAATTCAAGAACTTCAGGCAGTAGTAAAATATTAGTCAATGCCTGTGAGAAATGAGGCTGTCCCTTTATTCAGGGTGTCAGTGTTTAATAGTAAGCTGGGATGCATATAAGCTAGTCCAAGCATGAAGGGCAGTAGGACACTCATATGAAAAGCCAACTTTGTTCCTCAGTTATCAAGATAAGAAACCTGTCATTTCTCTCATTCACTCTGTCAGCCTTGAGATACTCCAAGCAGACTTACCTCTGTGTTGTACACCCCATATATCAGGAAGATGAAGAGTCCCTGTAAAATAAAATGGAGGGGAAAAGCTGTTAACGCTAATCATTTCAGCAGTAGAAATACCTGAAATAAACTTTCCTGGGAACAGACAAAAGAAGACACACTTCATCAAGGTCAATTTATTTTCCTATTTTTCAACATTAGAAGCTGTACCTTGAGCATTTATATGATAACATACCAGCACATCACTTACAATGGTTGTGCTATTCAATTCTTTAGAAATAGAAAAGGCCATCTCAAGTACATAGAATAGTAATCAGGAAAATCAAAATGCCAGTCTTGGAAAGATAGCTGGATGAGGAGAAAATTAAACTCAGAAAAAATGCCATCAAAATAATTATATTAATAGCACTAAGAATTAGTATTACTAAGCACTGTTTTAGACTGCAGCAAGTGGAATATATTTGTTACAATTTTTGATGGGGTAAAAATACAAAAATAAGTATGAAACACTGGTGGCACAGCTCAGTGGTAGAGCTCTTGGCCTCTCCTGTAACAGGCCCTGGGTTTGATCCCCAGCCCTGCCCAAACACACACACACACACACACACACACACACACACACACCACTACCAAACCTAAAACACTAACAGGATAAACTTAAGGTCATAAGTATGAATAGTTTTTAAAATAATACTTAAAATACCTGTTCAAGCTAAGATACGAAATCAAGGTAAGATTTCATATTATTAGCTTTTGTGAAGTACATACATTCTGTCATATCCTGTGTGTAGTAGTTTCCCAAGAACTGCTAATTTTTAGTCTTCAGCTTTAGAGAATGCTTAATTGTATGTACAATTAAGCCTCACTTTTAAATCTAAAAAAATCTTAATATCTGTAAGTAAATAATAATGACGTGCTTTAAACTTATTAGAGATGATATGGAATAAGAAATTTTCCATGTTTTTGTCTGGGGAGGAAATAAAAATGTATATTGTATTATTTTGTTAGGTACTAATAAACCAAATATCAAATAGGAGTCTGGAATAAATCTGGAAATGGTTCAAATAGTTAAGTAGCATGTTTTCAAAAGGAAAAGAATGTTTTTTTTGAGAAAAAGGAAAAAGAAGGTTTATTGCTTTACTAGCAAAGGAGAAACAATAGAGGTCTCCTGTCCCAGAGGTTGTGGTTCTGCCCATCACAGGAACAGGGGGCTTCGAAAGGAAAATATTACAAGAATATTTTAATATTTGTTTTACCTCAGAATACTTACATCTTACAGATAAACAATTCTAGAACAAGGTGTTTATGTAAAATAGAAACATTATTGTTCTTATTTCTTTTTTTAATACCCTTCATTTTTTGAACAAGATGGTAGGGTTACAGAAAAATTCAGATAGTAGTGAGAGTTCACTTATATTCAACCCAGTTCCCTCTATTGCTAACATTTTACATTAATATGATATGTTGGTTACAATGAAACTTATCAGTTTTTATTATTATCTATATAATTTCAGAAACTAACATTATTACCGTACATGCATTTGTATTAATAAGAAAGATCAATGAAGAGTTTTGCATAATTTAAAAAAATTCCACTTTGGCCATCAACTTAAAAAAGTTAAAGCATAGTCAGTTTTCTTTTTTCACTGCGTATACATATTGTCCCAAGTTCAATACCAATACTCAATTCCATCTTTCTTGTAGGTTTTGTCAAGATCTCAAGATTTGCAGACTGAATTCAAGCTGCTTAGATGGCACCTATTTTACAAGCTACTTTTTTGCTCCATTCTAGATAATTCCAGAGAGTTCAAGGAAAAAAATTTTTTCTCTCATTAGGTGAAGACCATAAGATAATTAATAGTCCCTCTTCCCTCAAAAATTTTTAATTCTTTATTTCATAATTTGCCTTATAGATAAAAAAACGTAATGGTCACTCAAATTTTAATTCTGTTTATAAGATAAATAAATCTATTGCTTTGTGCAATAGATGAGTTTCTAAGTAAATAAAATTTCCTGAACATTGAACAACGTGTATTGTAACTTCCATATAAGAAGCCCAGCTGTTTACAAGCTATGATGTCTTGGAATTGAAAGGGCCCTTCTGTAGTAGGTGTAATCACTTCTATAATATATGTACTTTTGTAAGATCAGTATCTCTAAAATAAAGGAGAGTATACAAAATCACATTTTTCCTCATGTCTTAGTCAACGGAGGAGAACATGGAGTGTGTCCCAATATTTTTGTTTACTGCACTTCCATGTCACCTATATATCTTATATTGTAACACACTTAGCCCTCTAACATGAACTGATCAACAACAAAAATCTCTCTTTTGAAAACAGGATTTAAACTGAAAAAGGATTTTAGATACAGGTAGTTTCAATCTCAAAAGTTTTTTCTCTTTCTCTTTTTCCTCAAACATGTATACTTAGCAGCATGATAAACAAGCCCTAAAAGACAGGCTTCAAAAGATCATGCAAAAGTCTGCAACTGGAAATTACTGCAAGAACTTTGCCCCTCTCTCCTGAAGTGTCTACTTGATGCTACCACAACTGGTGAAAGGGAAAACAATAAAAATACTAATTAACTTAATTGTGCACCCCACACGGTGATGTTTTCCCCACCACTGTTACTAGCTATTGACAGTTATGATAATTTATTTAGATCTAACTCTGAAGAACTTCATAAACCCTTCAGTACTAGAAAAGCATCCCATTTTTTTCTAAGGGGAGAATCAAAAATAGAAACAGCTACACATCATCATCTTAAGCCATAAGGATGAGCCACTTTTAAATCCCTGCAGAGAGAATACCTTTAAGAACAGCTGGAAGGAACCAACTGCCAATCTTCAACTGGCACTGAGATTTCTGGAACTCCTTATACCAATGCTCTGTCCTACGAAAGAGTGAATACCAGAAGCCTACTGCATTTTTTAAATGAATGAGCCCTCATGTCTGATGGGTAGTGTCTTCTATTCCATCCACAGACATGTCCATCTGTAATATATTTGGAGTATTTATTTATAGAGACACCAATTTCTTCAATGTTTTACTCACAGAAAATAACAGTAATTGGGCAGGAAGCATCTAAAGTGTAGCTGGATTCCTGTAAGCATGTGTGTGCTTTATGGGCAGGGCCAGGACTAGGAAAAGAACATCAGGATATTGCATCTGATACTCTACAGGAGTTAAAAATAGAAACTTAATGGAAAGAGGAAAAAAAACATACTCCATTATTTCATCTTCATTTATCTACAAAACATTAAAAGCTGAGGCAGCTTTGTAAACATTTTCACTGTTATGGAAGTCCCTTGAACAATAGCTGCAGATGGGCTCAATGGCTGACATCTAGTCTGTTATTTTTTTATTGATTGTTCCCTACTTTTATGGTGTAGTTCATGATTGTTACAAAATCAATCTTCCTTTTAAGTGGTAATATGTTCTTTCTTGGCGATACAAAGAACAGGAAAGGTGCTAGGTACACAGGACATAGTCTAGTCAAGAATCAGAATAATATTAACAATGCTAATATATGTATAACTTTCTCAAAGCTCTTTCATTTACATAATTCCATTTGTTCCCCACTACAATATTGCAAAATAGGCAGCATAGTATTATTAATTTTATCGTATGTGAGGGGATTTTGAGGCTTGGTTGAAATGCCACAATGCTGACAAGTTGGCAAAGCCAAAGATGAGTTTTGGATTCCTAATGTAATGCTCTTTCACACACGCTTTCTAACCTGGACACCTCAGAACTCTTAAAAGCACCAGCCATAAGATAATGCAATTGGTGAGACCTTTTAAAACTCAGATTTGTTAAAAATATGGCAGTTTGATTATCTCATAGAGTTAGGGACTCAGTGTCCAGTAATCAGACTTCAAATTACCTGCTCCTCTACCAGGCTAAGATGGCCTAGCAAGCCCAACAGGATATATGCTTTGTAACAATGATTCTCAGTAGCTTTGCGTGAGGCTCTGTCTTTTGTTCTCTGCTTGCAGATTCTCATTCAATGATATATACTTTCTAGTTGCTTGGAAACATATCTTCTCCCATCTAAAGGCTGCTAGGTAACCACATAGTCAAATATTTTCATCATTTACTGAATTTCTCTGAATGTGTGGCATTACACTGTGTTTATTTATAAATCATGTTCTAGCCTACTTTCTGTAAACAACTCCTGTTTTGGGGACCATATCCCCTAGAAACAATAGCATTAGTGTACAAGGATATGTATATTTGAGGTTGTTCTTTGCAACACTGTGTACAGAAACAAAGAACTAAACCAACCTGAATGCCCTTCTACACACAAACAGCTGAAAAAATTGTGGCATCTTCATCCTTCAGAAAATTAGGCAGCTAAAAGAATGAGTTAGAACTGTACCTACTGATCTAGAGAGATATCCATGCATTGTTAAATGAAAAAAAGCAGGAGGAAAAAACACGTACATTATATATTCTCATTTTTGTAAAACAAAAACAGATCCCTCCCTTTCCCCACTCCATAACTGATTAAACAGGAGAAAGATGTCCAAGGATGCACATCGAACTGCCACTGTTTCCTACAGGGAAGGATGAGAAGGGGAGGAGGTAAGTCCAGAATCAAGCAAGAAAGAAGCAAAGTAGGAAAATGTGATGCTATCGACAGAGGAGGTAGAATACAACATTCCGTGTATTGTATTACTATAAATGCAGAAAACAGAATCTGCATTTGGGTAAGGATATAAACATACTCATCCCTCAATGTCCGTGGGAGATTGTTTCTAGAGCCCCCATCCCCCATGGATACTGAAATCCAACGATGTTCAAGTCTCTTCTATGAAATGGCATAGTATTTGCACAAAGTCTGTGTGCATTCTCCTATATGCTTTTTGCTTTTGTGTGTGTGTGGTGCTGGGGATTGAACCCAGGGCCTTGTGCTTTCGAGGCAATCACTCTACCAACTGAGCTATATCCCCAGCCCTCCTATATACTTTTTTTTTCTTCTTTTGAACTGGGGATTGAACTCAGGGGCACTCAGACACTGAGCCACATCCCCAGCCCTATTTTGTATTTTATTTAGAGACAGGGTCTCACTGAGTTGCTTAGGGCCTCGCTAAGTTGCTGGGGCTGGCTTTGAACTTGTGATCCTCCTGCCTCAGTCTCCCCAGTCGCTGGAATTACAGGCATGCGCCACCACGCCCGGCTTCCTATATACTTTTAATCATCTGTAGATTACTTATAATACCTAACAAAACATAATGCATGTAAACAGTTGTTTAGAGAATATATAGTGTTTTTATATACATATATATGGAACAATGAGAAGAGTAAAGGCTGTATATGTTCAGCACAGATATAATTTTTTAATAAGTATTTTATATATTTCTTTTTATGTGGTGCTGAAGATTGAACCCAGTGCCTCACTCATGCTAGGCAAGCTCTCTGCCACTAAGCTACAGCCTCAACCCCCGGATATAATTTTTTAAAAAATATTTTCAACCTAAAGTCGTTTGAATCTGCAGATGCAGAACCCGCAGATATGGAAAGCCAACTGTGTAAGATACATGAATAAAATACTGATTTGATTTTGGGATAAAATTGTAGTTTTTTTTTTCTTCATTCCTATTATTACTGCAATAATTTTAAACAAAAGAGTTGGTTTATTTAAAGTGGGTTTATTTATTTATTATAGCGCCTGGGATTGAACCCAGAGTCTCACGCATGCTAGGCAATCACTCTACCACTGAGCTATATCCCCAGCCCTTAAAGTGGGTTTTTATTATTGTTATTATTATTATTATTACTTTCAGTACTAGGGATTAAACCTAGGGGTGCTTTTCCATTGAGCTATATCCCCAGCCTTTTGATTTTTTTTTTTTCTTTTTGAGACAGTGTTGCTAAATTGCTAAGAATCTCACTAAGTTGCCCAGACTGGCTTTGAATTTGCCATCCTCCTGCCTCAGTCTCCCAAATCACTGGGATTACAAGTGTACAACACCACCACATCTGGTTAGTGGGTTTATTTGTTTATTTTTAAGTTTAATTCACGCATTCACTCATTTATTCATTCATTCAGTTCTTACAGTACAGTATACCTCTCACTATCATTCATAATTCCACTTATATTATTAGTATTTGCAGATGTTAGTATACTGTTTGTTAGTATAACTACTTTATAGAGAAGTATAGATAATAATGATGAAATTCCTCCTAGAATTATTTAATTATTTTGCCTTTTGTTCTGGGCTTTTGATTTCTCTTTTATAAATATAGACATACACACACAGATACACACAGGTACATAACTCCTACAGGAGTCCCACCTTATCTATGGCTTCACTTTTTCATTTTTTTTGGTACTGGGGATTGAACACAGGGGCACTTTTCCCCTGAGGCATATCCTCAGCCCTTTTACTTTTATTTTGACAGGGCTCCTAAGTTGCCCAGTCTGGCCTTGAACTTGTAATTCCTCCTGTCTCAGCCTCCGGAGTAGCTGAGATTACATGCACAAAGGAGAATATCTTAAGTGGACGTTTTGCAGAAGAAACAAAGATCCAAAGAGGCAGTCAAGTGTAGAGGTTAAAAACTGAAGATCTGGAGTCCAACAAACTTGGATATACTCCCAATTCTCGCACACTTCAGGCCTGTGACTTTGAACAGTGTTCTTACCCTGTCTGAGCCCTCCTCTCCTCATCCTGTAACAAGAGTGATTGTACATCGTTGTCATTGCAGTGAAGCCAGCTACACAGCCTGATGATTGGCACATAATGAAAATTCAATAAGCACTTTTTAAAAAAAATTCTTCTAGGGCTGGGGATTTAGCTCAGTTGGTAGAGTGCTTACCTTGGAAGCACCAAGGCCATGGGTTCAATCCCCAGCACCAAAAAAAAAAAAGAGTCTTCTACCCACTCCCAATAAAAACTAAACACACAAGATCAATTCATAATCCTTCTTACATTACTCATTTCCATTTACTGAATACTCATTTGGTATCAGTCACCATGTGATAAACACTGTAAGGACCTGGTCGTGCTGTCAGGAAGGCTAGTAAAGGAGCTATATTTTTAAAATAAGTGTATATTCACTGTGATTGGTAGACTGAAAGAATCTTACACAGCAAGTAGATCATACAGTGGAACAATCAGTTTTTGTTTTTTGTAGTGTTGGGAATTGAACCCAGGGCCTTGTGCTTGCAAGGCAAGCACTCTACCAACTAAGCTATATCCCCAGCCCAAACAATCAGTTTTGCCAGGAGGAGAGGGTGGGTTGTGGAACTAAACCGGGAACTGAAATCTATTAAGTAGTTGCTTCTTTTGTGTTAAGCAGTTGATTTGATACTTTTCCTGGAAGATCTGACTGTTGAAGGAGTAGGAGGAATGATCAGGGAGACAGCTGTGAAAGAGCATTGCACAGAAATAATCTGCAAATGCACAGCCCCGGGAGAGCAGCAGGTATGCAGGTTACAGGCAAGGAGCTCAGAATTGCCAGAGCAAATAGTTTTCAAGTGAGAGAAGGGAAGGAGATAAAATGGGAAAAGGGGGGGAAAGACCTAATCATGAAGACCTTTCATATCATGCAGAGGGCTCAATTCTTCTTCTCTATGTAAAGGGGATCATTAAAGATTTTTAATGGAGAAAGTGATGTAGTGAGAATTTTTAAAATTTTCAAAACTGGGTGTGAGGGTGCTGTTCAGTGGTAGAATCCTTGTCTGGCAGGCAGGAAGCCTGAGTTGGGTCCCCAGGACTGCAAAAAACAAAAACAAAAACAAACAAACAAAAAACAGAAACAATAAAAAGCTGGTAGTGGGCTAGGGATAGTAGAGAGCTTGCCTCCCAAGCACAAGGCCCTGGATTCAATCCCCAGAACAGTGGAAAAAAAAAAAAAAAAAAAACAACTGGTAGTGATGAGGGAGACAGTTGAACGTGGCACAGATCAGGGGGGCAGGGCAATCAGTCAGGATGGTATAATCCAGTAAGAGAACCAGACTAAAGAAATGTAAAAATTCAGAAGCACTGAGGAGGCGCAAATCATTGGATTTAGATATTGACTAGACATGGAGGGAAAAGGACAGAACTGAGTGACAGATTCCTGGCTTCAGTGATGGGGTGGATGTTGGTACCATTTCCTAAGATAGAAGATTAAATAGAAACACATGCATATTTGTTGGGGAAAGTAAGAAATTTATTTGGTGTATGTTGAGTGTGGATGTGATCCAGTGAGCAATTGGACACAGAAGTTTGAGCCTTACAGAAAATATCTAGTACAGAGATACGGTTTTAGGAATCATCAAAATACAGGTGACATGAAAGCTATTGACTAGCAAGTGTGTAAAGTAAATAAAGGCAATACTTTAGACACAGTTCTGCAAAATGAGACACTTCAGAGATGAGTAGAAAGAATGAGGGAAGTCAGAGAAATAAAAAGAGGGTGTATTCAGGGAAGCCATTGGAAGAGAGTTTCATGAGGGAGAAATACAGAAATAGCAGCAAAGATAGGTTAAAGGCAGACTGAAACCAGACCGCCTAGGATCCAGTCCTAGCTTTGCCCCTTACGAGCTGTGTGAGTATGGGAAAATTGCTAAACTACTCTGTTCCTCAGTGTCATCATCTATAAAATGCACACAAATAATTGTACCTGTCTTAGAAGATTGTTATGGAAATTAAATGAGTTAATATTTGTAAAGGGCTTAGAATTTTTTTTTTAGCACCTGGTGCAAGATAATTGCTATGTCAGGTGTTTGATCAATTTTCACAGTAAGAAAGGACCTGAAAATGCCACAGGATTATGGAGTTAGTAGTATGCTCAAATTACATTTGAATGCTCATTATTTGTCAGGCACTGAAGATACACTTGTGAACAATCCATTGACCTTGCCCTTGATGGAATGTGCATTCTGGTGAATACTATTTATTGAATATATAACATGTGTACTGCTCTAATCGCCTGACAGCCAAGACCTCACTCAGGCCTAGTGTGTAGCTGCCATCATTGTCCCCATTTTACAGATAAGAACAATGAGTAGCACAGAAAGGTTAAGCAAAGTCCCCAAGCCAGGAGGGGGCAGACATGGGATTTGAGTGGGGCAAGCTCCAGAGAACACCCCTCTGACCTCAAAACCATATCATTTTCCCAGGTGCTGCTGGTGACCTCGGTAACCCTGGTTTAGAAGCATGCAGGGCAGTATTCAGACTAAGACCCACTGAGCACCCAATGGATGATGCTCAGTCAAGAGAGAGACGAAGAAGCAGACTAACAAAGTCCAAGCATGTGGATCCGTGGTGACCTTCGTTCATTTGAGTGATAGCGTAAGAAACATGAAAGAATAAATGGTAATTGTGTTCTTGGGTTGTCTTTCTCAGATATGTTTCCACTATTCCTTTGCAGTAAACTGGGTGGCAGTTAGTTCAAGATTAAGATCTCTATCTGGTAAGTGGCTGAAGGGTGCATATTTTGTATCAGTTACTGAAGTAAGGTAAGTGTAAATTAAGCATCAGAGGGGCTGGGGTGGCTCAGTGGTAGACCACTTGCCTCCCATGCATGGGGTACTGGGTTTGATTCTCAGCACCACATAAAAAAAATAAAATAAATGCATTGTGTCCATCTACAACTAAAAAAGTTTTTAAAAATTTATCAGAAGCAAAGGTGGCTGATTCTCCTTCTATTACAAAAATCAAAGAGAATGAATTGTATTCTTGACCAAATTTAAATCCTGAAGATGAGAGATCAGAATGTTTTGGTAAATGGGTGGAAAAATCTAAAGAATACTCTTCACCTTTTCTTGGACTGGTTCTGAATTAATAGGTCCCAGGAATCTGCATTTAAAAAAGAAAAATGAAACAAAAAAACCCTCCAGTTGTTTTGAAGCATACTAAAAAGTTTAATAAGAATTAATCCCAGCTCCACTATGCACCACCTCTGTGACCTTGGACAAATTTCACAAATTCTCTGTGCTTGAGCTTTCTCATTGCAGAGTGCCTTTTTTTTTTCTTTTGGTGCTGGGGATTGAACCCAGGGCCTCCTGCTTCTGAGGCAAGCACTCTACCAACTGAGCTACATCCCCAGCCCAGTTTTCACATTGTAAATGGAGGTTTGTTAGTATGATCACATGAGCTCATTGAAGTACATTGAACAAAATCTAGTAAAATGCTTAGCACAGTTCCTGACCCCCCAACAAGCATTTTGGAGCTATTTGTTATGTAAAATACATAAATCCCTGCTTTAAATAAAACAAATAAAAGTATCAGTAACTTTAGGGAGGTTGGAGTCTGCCTTTTCTTTTTTAAATTTTTATTTATTTATTTTTTGGGGGTGGTGGTGGGGAGACCAGGGAACCTAGGGCTGCTTAACCACTGAGCCACATCCCCAGCCCATATATATATTTCATTTAGAGACAGGGTCTCGCTGAGTTGCTTAGGGCCTCGCTAAGTTGCTGAGGCTGGCTTTGAATTTCCGATCCTCCTGCCTCACCTTCCCTAGCAGCTGGAATTAAAGGTGTGCGTCACCCTGCCTGGCATCTGCCTTTTCTTGAAGATGAAATAAATTATATACTAAATCAATTTTCAGGAGTTGTACCCAAAGGCTGTATATAGGGAGCAAATAGATTAGGGAAAAAAAAAAATCAAAAACATAATTTTAAAGGTAAGAAAAAAATTTTAAAGGTAAGGGGATATAAATCAGATATAATATAGGCATACCAGGTATAGACGGGGTTCTAAGTTTCAACTCTGCTGTAAGGACTTCAAAATGCAGTTGAAATATTACATGAATTGGAACCCTCTCATTTGCAAATGACAGAAACCCCCTCAAACCAGATGAAACAAATAGAGGGGAGGAGATTTACTGCAAAGATACTGGGGTAGCTACCGGAATAAGTGCACGATTAATTCTCAGAATGGCAATAAGAGAACGGAACAAAAGGGTTCTCTGTTTGCTTCTCTGCATTCTCTCAGTTCTCCTTTCTCTGGGGGGAGATGCGGTTCCCAAGAGTCCCGGGCTCACAGTCTTCCAGCTCTGACACAGGAAAGGAAATGGCTTTTCTCACTTAACTCCTGAGCAGGTATTTGGCTGGATTCTGGTCACATGATCATCAATGGCCCAATCCCTGTGGTCTAGGGAGTGGGCGATTCTGATTGGCTCAGGCTGGTTTGCAAGCGCATCCGTCAGCTAATTCTATGGTTGGAAAAGAAAGTCACAAGAGACTATGGCCACTTCCTTGACTGCTTAGCATAGCCAGGGGAGGGAGAGGAGGACAGAAATAGGCACGTGAGGAATCATCAGCCACCCCAGTCAGTGTTCACTGCAATTTTAAGTCCGTATCCTCAGGATTTAAAACTCGGTGGGAGAGCAGAACAAGTAAACTTGTGTGTGAAAAATGAAGGAACACCAGGTCTGGTGGTGCACGCCTGTAATCCCAGTGGCTCCGGAGGCTGAGGCAGGAGGATTGAGTTCAAAGCCAGCCTCACCAAAAGAGAGGCGCTAAGTAACTCAGTGAGACCCTGTCGCCAAATAAAATACAAAATAGGGCTGGGGATGTGGCTCAGTGGCCAAGTGCCCCTGAGTTCAATCCCCAATACCCCCCCCCCCCCACACACACACACAAAAGAAAGAAATGAGGGAAGTTATACTGATGTGGTCCGTGGTGTTAGGAAAATAGGAGGTTGAATATTAGAAGATCCCCAGAAAACCTGGATTTTGAGAAAGAGTAGAAGGGAAAATCGTTGTGACCCATGAGAGAAGCTCTCATGCCTGAAAATCAATGGTAACATGAAAAAAGAGAGTGTGAAATAAAACCTGTTTGGATGAAAAGTCCTGATTAGGGTCTTTGTAGTTTTCTATTAAGTTCAAATTAGTCATTGACTCTGGAAAATGACAAGGCTGATAAAGGAATTCTAAGGATTAAATAATTTTAGAAGCTAACAATGAAAAGATGCACGGGAATAGTTAGGAGGGACATAGGAAAGAAATGCAGAAAATCACACGAAGAAGATATTGGAGGATCCCAAATGAGAGTTCAACAGAGTGGAAGCCAGGAATTGTTGAAACAGGTGAATGAAAAGTCTGAACTGAAAAAACCCTTTCTTTTTTCTTTTTGGTGCTGGAGATTGAACTCGGGCACTCCATCACTGAGGTGCATCCCCAGCCCTATTTTATATTTTATTTAGAGACAGGATCTCACTGAGCGGCTTAGCGCCTTGGTTTTTGCTGTTACTGACTTTGAACTCACAATCCTCCTGCCTCAGCCTCCAGAGCCACTGGGATTACAGGTGTGTGCCACCATGTCCGGCTTTCTTTCTTTTTTTCTTTTTTTTTTTTTTTGAGTTTGATGAACCAAAAAACCGAAAAACAAAAAAACAAGAGCCAAAAACGTGTGAATATTTAAATTTGGGGATGAAACAGTTATGAGGTATTTGCAATGACAATGTGAAGAAAGGGTCATTATAAAGGTTCTGGAAGGGGAGGGGAGAACACAAGTGGGTGAAGAGAGTTGGCTTTTAGCCAGAACACAATTTAAAAGGACAACTCTGTGATGGAACAGATTTTTGTAAAACAATTCACATTCGAGTTATTTAGAATGAGTGAGAAAAAATTTTTAAATGACTGAGACTATGACAGGTATTTCCATCCTGTGCCTATCCAGTTTTGTTTTTGTCTTTGTTTTTTTGGATTCAATACAGGATTTATTGGTGTGTGTGAGATTAAGGTGGGGACAGCACAGTGGACGTCCTCATGAGTCCAGGGCCTGCCGCTTGTCCAGGGGACCACGATTGGGGGTATATTTGACCCCACAGCCATCAGGAAGGAGCCGCTTCTCAGCCACCATGTTTTCAAACTCATCAGCATTAAACTTGGTAAAGTCCCACCTCTTTGAGACGTGGATCTTCTGGCCACCAGGGAACCTGAACTTGGCCCTGCCTAGGGCCTCCATCACATGTTTCTTGTTCTGCAGCTTGGTGCGGGTGGACATGATGACTTGGGTAAAGTGAACCCTGACCACGGGTGCCCTGGGGTTTCCCAAAGGCACCCCGCACACCCGTCTGGAGCCTGTCAGCCCCAGCACAGGACAACATCTTGTTGATACGGGTGATATGGAAAGGGTGGAGCTGCACTGGGATATGAAAACCCTCTTTGCCACAACTTTTTACCATGTACTTGTTGGCACAAATATGGGCAGCCTCCAAGGCTTCCGAGGATAGCTGCTCATATTCATCAGACACCATGTGGCCACAGAGCTGAACGCATCCACTTTTGCCTTTTTCCGCCCAAGGGCAAAGATGCGGATTTTGGCATCAGGGACTCCCCAGCAGAAACGAGACCTTGGGTACGGCTTGCTTTTGCAATACGGGTAACACCGGGCAGGGCAGTAACACCAGGCAGGGCAGTAACACCAGGACCTTCGGTGGTGCGCCAAAGGAAAAGGCGCCTATCCAGTTTCTGTGAAATACAGTTACCATTCTCATTGATGGTTGCTTCTCTAACACTTTATTGAATGTAATCCTATTAACTTTTTAATATTTGATTCAGAATATTGTTTTTGACAAACAACTAAAATTTACAGAGTGTGATATTCAACATCTGCATTAACCTGAATGTCACAGGATGCCCATGGGACAACCTCTCTCCTGCCCCTCTTCACACCTCTGTCACCTTTCAGCCACATCTTCAACAAGCAGCCTGCATGCTTGTCTTTCCCACCAGGACTTGTGCACCTTGAGGACACACACTTCTTTTCTTGTGCTTTCAACATACTGGGGGCTTTGAAATGACCATTAAATGACAGAAATAAAGGCTGTAAGAGAGTTTAGGTGACTTACCCAGTTTGCACTGCTAGTTAGCAGCAAAGCCTAACCTGGATCCAGACCTCTGGCCATCCAGGCTCCTGCGTAAGCCACCACACCAGGCCTCATCTTGAACCCTTCGGTAAGGATTTCACTCAGGTCTCAATTCTGGGTGAAGCTGCCCCTCCGCGGGGAGTTTGGTTTTCATCTTAAAGAAACTGTGACTCTTATAATTAATTTGCTTTAGCTGCTGAAGGCTCAGAATCAAATTTGTGGCCTTCCATTAACACTTTGTTACCTTGACCCGATTTCTGAGTATTTCTTTAAAGTAACGTACAGAAGAACAGTATCTGCAGCCTGGCATAGTACCTATTCACAAGTGGCTATGTCCTGACTTCATAGTTGTAATGACCCACTTTTCTGCCAATAGTTATTGACGTGAATTTCTTAAGCTATTTTATGATGTATTGAAAATTAACATAAAAGTCAAAGCTCCTGGATTATCCAGGGAAAGAATTAAACTGCCAGAAAAACCCTGAGTGAAGTCAAGCAAATTCTAATATATGCATGTGATGTAACATTATTCAGATATTAAAAACAATTTCTATGAAAACTTTGCATTGTGTAGGAGACTACTTAATGGATGAAAGTACAACATGCGTGAATGAAGAAAACAGGATACAAATGCATGATTTCTCAGCTAGGCAACAGAAAATGCATTTAAAGAGAACAGAAGGGTATTTTCCAAAGCTTTAATGATGGTTACCTTTGAGATGTGGGATTATGGATGGTTTTAACTTTTCTTATACATATTTTTCAAATTTTCTATTTTTCTTGTTATCAGAAAAATATTTTATAAAAATAGGTTTTAAAAAGATTCTCAATAATGTGGGCAATAAATATTCTATGCAGTTAAATGACAAGATGACACAGTTGTCACAAGTATACAAAAATATTCATAGAAACACTGGACAGAAATATACCAACATGTTTAAATGCTGCTACTATAGGACAAAAATTTAGGTAGCATCGTTTTCCTGTATTTTTATTCTCTTTTTCTTCTTTTTCCAGTGAATTTGTATTTTCTTTATAACTAGAACTTCACTTTTTTTTTTCTTTCATACAAGTGATTGAGCTCAGGGGTGATTGAACACTGAGTCACATCTCCAGCCCTTTTTTTTTTTTTTTTTTTTTTGGTACTGGGGATTGAACCCAGGGGCACTCCACCACTGAGCCACATCTCCAGCCCTATTTTGTATTTTATTTAGAGACAGGGTCTCACTGAGTTGCTTAGGGCCTTGCTAAGTTGCTGAGGCTGGCTTTGAACTCAAGATCCTCCTGCCTCAGCCTCCCAAGTGCTGCGATTACAGGCGTGTGCCACTGCGCCCGGCTTCTTTTTTTGTACAGGGTCTCCTTGAGTTGCTCAGGGCCTCACTAAGTTGCCAAGTTTGGCTTTGAACTAGAAATCTTCCTGCCTCAGCCTCCTGAGCTGCAGGGATTACAGGCGTGTACAAAGGGCTCCATAAACATAAGAACCTAATTAATCTGAATATCCAGTAGAGCTACTCTGCTAATTATTGATGAACTAGGATTTCCCTCTTCATTATAGAGATGCCACTACACATTTTCAAGAAAGAGGTTTGAAAAAATATCTTAACCTTTTCCCGGAGGCTCGCAACCTGCTGTGTTTCCAAGAACTTTCCAGAAGATCAGAACTAACAACTTCTACACTTCCTATTATATCTAGAAGATAATTGCATAGAGTAGATAAACTAGGGAAAATAGGTATGTGATGCTAATTTGTCATCTGGTGACAGAACATGGAGAAGACAGGTTGCTGATGCAAACCAAAAGAGGCCATAGTAGCCTGAGTCTATGGTGGAATTTGAGTAAATTGTTCTAGGCAAAACATCCACTAGGCAATTGCCATAGTCTGCTGAAAAATTCAAAACCCAAAGAAAGCATAAAAAGCTTGGCATAGCCGGGCGTGGTGGCGCACACCTGTAATCCAAGCGATTTGGGAGGCTGAGTCAGGAGGATCGTGAGTTCAAAGCCAGCCTCAGCAACTTAGCAAGGCCCTAAGCAACTCAGTGAGACCCTGTCTCTAAATAAAATACAA
>JAJEJO010004824.1:110814-129094 GCA_020662805.1 Glaucomys volans
TTTTTTTTTTTTTTTTTTTTTTTTTTTTTTTTTTTTTTTTGGTATCAGGGATTGAACTCAGGGGCACTCAATCACTGAGCCACATCCCCAGCCCTATTCTGTATTTTCCTTAGAGACAGGGTCTCACTGAGTTGCTTAGCACCTCACTTTTGCTAAGGTTGGCTTTGAACTCACCAACCTCCTGTCTCAGCCTCCCGAGCTGCTGGGATTACAGGTGTGCACCACCACACCCGGCTAAGCTGAAGTTTTTGCTGAAACAATGACACCCAAACAACATTAAACCCTTCTTAACTATTCTTTCCCTGTAGAAAGGCTATTATCCTTGATGGAGGAGAAATGGAAACAAAAGGTTCACAGGACAATTCTCATTTCTCTCTACATCTGATGAATAAGATCCATTAAGACAGTTTTGAAATGTTAACGATAGAAAAATGCCTTAAATACCATCTCCTAAGGACTGCAGAAAAATAGTTCAGCTCTTTCATTTGACAGATGAAGCAAACCAGGCCCAGGGAGATTCAGGAGCTTCCCACTGTCAACGGTGGCAGTGGGGGCCCCCCGGCACCCACACCCCGAGGTGCGTTCAGAGCCTGCACACTTGGCAGCACCTTCAAGAAAAATTGCTCTGAGACCACAGCTAACTTTGAAAACTTCCATTCGTTGTTATCTATTACCTTTAAACCTTCCCCAAGCAGTCTGCAGAGCTCTTTCTTATTTGCTTGATTGTAGAAGCCTTAAAATTAAATAATTATTTTTGGGGGGGTGGGCCCAAACCCCAAATGAGGACCATCTACAGTAGACAGAGACAGAAATGTAGAGTCTCAAAAGAATGCGGACCTGAGCCTGGGCTTCTCTAGTGGTGCTGTGACAGAATCAAGCCTGATTTTAGAAAATATACCAATCAGGTCTGCCCACAAGGATGTCTGCCAGCACCTGGACCATGCGAGGACCTGTCATAGAGAGTGTCATAGCCCGGCACAGTGGCGCACGCCTGTAATCCCAGCACTTGGGAGGCTGAGGCAGGAGGATAGAGAGTTCAAAGCCAGCCTCAGCAACTTAGCGAGGCCCTAAGCAACTCAGTGAGACCCTGTCTCTAAATAAAATACAAAATAGGACTGGGGATGTGGCTCAGTGGTGGAGTGCGCCTGGGTTCAATCCCCAGTACCAAAAAAAAAAAAAAAAAAAAAAGAAAAAAAGAAAAAAGATAAAAGAGAGAGTCATGACAGCAAAGCCTGACTTTTTGAATGGGGTGAAACCTCTTGCTCATCACTTTGGACCCTTCTCTTCCCTTGCCCTTCTTCTCCCAAAACGATGACTTGAGAAAAGTTATCTAAGGCAGGCACAGTGGCTGCACAGGCTGAGGCAGGAGGATTGCAAGTTCAAGGCCAGCCTCAGCAACTTAGCAAGGCCCTAAGCCACTTAGAAAGACCTGTCTCAAAATAAAAAATAAAAAGGGCTGTGGATGTGGCTCAGCAGTTAAGCACTCCTGGGTCCAATCCTAGCAGTGTCCCCCACCCAAAAAAAGGAGTTATCTACTAATCGTAGTACCTAGAGCAAGGTTATCTTTGGCCTTTCCCCCCTCATGTTATAGTTATTTTTAATAGAGGGAATATACTAAACCTGTGCAAATCTACAGACGTCAAACAAATAAATGAATTACTGGTGATGCCAATGAGCATCTGTGTGCCAAGACCTTATATCAGAATTTTTCAATGAGGCCCTTGTCTTTAAAAAATTTCTTTTAGTTACCAAAGCTATTTAAATTTAAGGGCCTTAAGAAAATCAGAACAGATATTACTGTGTTTTTTTTTTAATGTGTTATTTCAGTTTACTCTTGTTCTAGGGACTACTACAAGTTTGATGTTAACGTTTGCTCCACGTTACGAGCAATCAATCATTCGTCATTGCCTAAAATCAGTGTGACAATTTTATCTCTATCTTTAATACTAAGCAGTGCTTCAATCAAAAGACCCCAAAGCACTTTGATCAGAAATATATTTAAACCTTCATTCAGGTTAAATAGAATCAGAATTCTATTTCTGATTGCCAAAGGATGTGAATTCAACCTTAATCATCACATAAATGCATCACAGGATCTTGCCAGAAAAATGTGACCTTGAACTCTCTGCTACTCCATTCTTATCGAAGCCCAGTTATGAGACATGATATTGATGAATGATTTCTAGAAAGATATACAGCCTGTCATACTGAGATGCTCTCAGTTTTGTCTGGGACCCATGCCAGACCGTCAGAGGACCAAAAGCTCAAGTGCGGTGTTTCTAAACTGTCTAGAATGGATTTTTAGGGGGGTAACACCTTTACTGAGATATAAACACTTCACTCATTTAAACTGTACACTTCAACTGTGTTTAGAATATTCTCAGAGTTCTGGAAGCATCATCACAATCAATTTCAGCAAAATTTTTATCACTTCTGACCCTTTAGTAACCACCTCCCCCTAGTCTCCTCTCCACTGCCACCACCACCATAGTCCCCAGCATCCAGTTCTGGACAATCGCTAATCTGCTGCCTGTCTCTATAGGTTTCCTCTTCTGCACACTTCATAACACAGAATCATGTAATGTGTGGCCTTTTATGAATGGCCTCTTTCAATAGCCTAATATTTTCAAGGTTCATCCACATTGTAGCCTGTATCAGTTCTTTATTCCTTCTTTTGGGCAAACAATATTCCGTCATGTGACTACAGCACATTTTACCAGTTGATGGACTTTTGGGTTTTCTCTACCATTTGGATATTATGAATAATGTGGCCATGAACATTCATAAAGAGGTGTTTTTTTTTCTTATTCTTTGTGTGTGTGTGTGTGTGTGTGTGTGTGTGTGTGTGTGTGCTGGGTATTGAACCACTGACCCACATCCCCAGCCCTTTTTTTTATATTTTATTTAGAGCCAGGGTCTCACTGAGTTCTTTAGTGCCTCTCTAAATTTCCGAGGCTGGCTTTGAACTCATGATCCTCCTACCTCAGCCTCCCAAGCTGTTGTGCTTTTTCCACATCCTTTCCAACTTATTATCTGATTTTTTAAAATTACAGCCATCCCACTTGGAGTGATGTTGTATTTCATTCATCATGGTTTTGATTGGCATTCCCCTAATGACTAAAGATATCAAGAGTTTTTTCATGTACTTATTGGCGACTTATATTTTTTAAGAAATGTCTATTCTTGTTCTTTGCCCATTATTTAAATCAAATTATTTGTCTTTTTATTATTGAGTTGTGAGAGTTCTTGATATACTCTGTAAGGAAGTCCCTTATCAGATCTATGGTTTATAATTTTTTTCCCTGTTTTGTGGGTTGTCTTTTTACTTTCTTGATAGTGTCTTTGAAGCAAGAAGCTTTTAATGTTGAAGAAGTCCTCTTTCTTTTTTATTGTTGTTTGTGCCTTTGACATCCTATCTGAGAATTCATTGTCAAATTCAAGGTCACAAAGATTGACCCTATGTTTTCTTCTTAAACTTGTCTAATATTATTTTCTATTTATTTTCTAATATTATTGCTTACACTTGCTGATAACTCTACATTTTGAGTTCATTGTTGTGTACAGAGTGAGGTAAAGTTATAGCTTCATTCTTCTGCTTGTAGCTAACCTAGAATTATTTTTACCAAAGACCACCAAGGCAGTAGGAGAAACATCTCCATGGAACACAACTTTGTATTTTTTGAAAGGATGTGGTTGGTAACAGTGTCACTACATCACAAAACTATCTTTTATAAAGATCCTCAGGAAAAAAAAATGTATCTCAGACCTTGGTTCCAGGAGACTTTATCTTATAGATACAGTGGATTTGTCACAGTGTGGACGCTGACTGGGGAAGCTCAGACTCTGCTGTGCTTCCCCTCTCTAGGAATGCTTCATGCTTAAGATGGATACTTTGTATATTGGAATCTTGCTTTCATCTTATTTCTCTACCTCTATATTCATTCCTTTGGTTTCCTCATGTTTTATTTTCATTCTGTTGTATCACATGCATCCCCAGAATCACCCCGAATCATTTTCTGAAGCAAAATGAGCTGTAAATAAGAATTTCTACAGCTCTTTGGTCTTCTTTGGTATTTCTTGAATTTTGTCTCATAATGTGGTTCTTTATTATGTGCACAAGGGCATTCTAGAATTTAAGGGCAAATAAGACCTATTTGCTTTGCTCTATGTGAATTCCCTAAAGATTATTTAGGGCGTATCTATGAAATGATGGAATGGATGAGCGAGGGAATGAATGATGTAGTGATTGAATGAATAGCGGAGCAAAGACTTGCAGGAGTAGATCTGGCCCAGCTGGAGACAGCAAGACCCTCTTCCCTGATTCCATTTTAAGAGCAACAGAAAAAAGGTCCGATTATTCAATACAACAATTCAATCTTCCATGGGTAGTGTTTATAATCCCACCTATCTGAGCTTCTTTCCATCACATGAGAGAGCATTCTAAGTGCTTCTCTAACACCTGCATCAGACTCACCTGAGGTACTAAGTAGATTCCTGGGCCTCACTCAAAAGATGGAAACAGAACCTTCCCCCACCACACACACTTTTCTTTTTGCAATACTAGAGATAAACCCAGGGCCTTGTGCATGCTAGACAAGCACTCTACCATTGAGATACATCCCCATTCTAGAAACTGGATTTTTCTTTTTCTTTTTTTTTGGAACTGGGGATTGCACTCAGGAGCACTCAGCCTCTGAGCCACATCCCCAGCCCTATTTTATTTAGAGACAGGGTCTCACTGAGTTGCTTAGGGCCTTGCTAAGTTGCTGAGGCTGGCTTTGAACTCTCTATCCCCCTGCCTCAGTCTCCCGAGTCACTGGGATTACAGGTGTGCGCCACCACGCCGGGCAGAAACTGCATTTTAACAATGACCTCCGTATACTTTTTTGTACCCTAAAGTTTTGAGCAAAATTGCCTTGAAATGATAATATTTGGTACGAATGCTTTGCATCTGTAGAGAAAAGAAAAAACATGTGAGTACCCTAAAAACATCAATGAAAAAATATCCAAAGACATACCTTTTTTTTTACCCCCTAAAAATATGCCTACGGTTAGTTTTGTGGAAAAATGAACACAATCTAGTTAAAATTTTATAAGCTTGAAGATTCAGGTGAGATGGTTTATCTTATAAATTCCATGATTTTTGTTGACTTATGATAAGGGATAGTTACACTGGAAGAAATACGACACAAAAACAATAACTTTCCTGAGTAAAAGCTAATTTTAGCAACCTATATATAGATTTAAAATGGCTGGTTTTCTTTGAAAAACAAGAGAAAGGGTTGTTTTAGCAGGTTTGTACTTTGGTACTGATCCTAAACAGTGTTTGACTAGAGGCCATTCCAAAATGTGAAATTGAAGAGAAATACCAGGCAGGTGGCCAAAGTTTTAGAAATTGGGTGGAAAGTAGTCCTTTTTTTTCGTTTTGACTTGGGACAGTGAAACCCAATGATTTCTTCTTTATTCGAAGACATATTTTTGGCACACTTGTGCAGTACTAGTAAATAACACTTTTTAACTGGAAACCCCCAAAAAACTCTCATGCAGAAACCAAATCTTGTAATCTTTATTCTTTCCTTATGCAAGCATGGGTCATTCATGTTTTGAAAGCAGCTTCAGCAAAATCCCCTGGTTTCAATTTTATTAAGATAACTGCTTCATTCATTCTTTTTGATAATATATTTCTAAGCCAAACTCATTACCCCAAACTCTGTTGTGTATCTGGAGAAATCCATTCCCTTGGGTACCAGCCGGAGACACAGTACATCTCAGAATACACAATACTGGGGGGGGGGGGGGACAAAAAACAAAACCAAACCTGAGATATTTATCTTTCAGAACCTCTGTAGTGAAAGTGGCTTGAACTTCCTAAGAGGCATGAGGAAAAAAAGCATGCAATTTAGTAAGGTTGAATTTTAACTAATAAAATAAAGGCTATATGATATACTGAATATAATACGGAAAAATGGAAACAACTTAAATCTCAAATGCTGGAAACATAGTCAAATCTTATTTTATCCAAATGATAAAATATTATAATTTCTTAAAGAATTCTTAGCAACTTGAAAAATTGCTTATGACAGGCACATTTTTTTGGAGAAAACTGTACAGAGAGTATGACCTCAATTATTATAAATATATTGGAATTTGCATGCTGAAAAAGACTGAAAGGAAATAGCCAAAATAGTAATGGGGGTTTTCTCTAGTTGTATAATTTTCTGTGATTTTCATTGTCTTCTTTATATTTTCCTAAGTTTTCTAATTTTTTTTTACCAAAAATAATACCACTAAATTATAAATGATTTTACTTATTTTTTTTTTGTTCATTTATTATTTCGCGGATATGCACCAGCAAATAAGCACTGTAAGTAAATTTTGAAGGCTGAGCTAGGTACATGAAATGACAGTTTCTTTCCTTCTGATTTCCTGTCATAACGCCCATCCCGTATGGTGAGGTCCTCATCCTCACCATAGTCTACACAACTGTCACCTGTCATGCCCCACAATAGTTAGCATTGGTCTCAGATGTACAATTTATTGAGATGCAAAAGAAATACACCCTGAATTATAGCTTAATATTATTTTCTTGAGCCCATCTTAAAAAATACAGTCTGAATGTACAAATAAAAATAAGTGGGGCTGGGGATATATCTCAGTTGGTAGAGTGCTTGTCTTGCAAGCACAAGGCCCTGGGTTCAATCCCCAGCACTGCAAAAAAAAAAAAAAAAAAAAAAAAAAGTGAGCATTGGACTCCCATATTTTAAAAAAATCATAATTGTCACTTTGTTTTTCAAAAAGAAAAATGGATTCTGTTGAATAAAATAAAAATATGTTTAAGAAATAATGTTCACGGCAGTGGAGTACAAAACATAATGAACTGCTTTTGCGGATGATTAAACACCCAAGTGAAGCTGAGGCACCTGGATAAACACAGAAGTGAAGATCGTGAGCACCGCCAATGTCAGAAGCATTATTATCAACAGGGACAAGGAGCAGTCGACAAACCACAACAGGAGAAGGGGAAATTGTTATTTTTTAAAAAATCTCTACTACTGTGGGGAGCCGTGTTGTGAATAGAACACACACACACACACACACACACACACACACACACACACTGAAGTTGCCTCAGCTGACAGATGCTAAAGAAGGATGTCCAAGTGTGTCACGGTCCTATTGGGCCATCACTGCTGATTGCATACACTGACCATATCATTGTCACGATGGGTCTTGACAAGAGGAGAGGATGGTCTGCCCTGAGCTGTCCCATAAAGAGAGCAGAATATGAAAAGATCAATGCCAAAACCATACGAAAGGGAAGGGAAGAGAAATTGACCATTTTAAGGGAAGGAAAAGGCAGAATGTAAAAGAATCAAAGTTAATGAAAGAAAATGAATGAAAGGAGATACCACTCCTTAAATTCAAACTCAGTACTAATTATATTCATAATGTCATGCATTTATTCAAAAAATGTCCCTACCACACCCCTGGCAATAGAAGAGACTGAATGATGAATAAATAGATCTGTGAAGATTCTAACGAAGTTATTCAATAGTGACTCAAGGGCTAGGGCCACAGCTCAGTGCTTGCCTGCCATGCACAAGGCCCTGGCTGGGTTGCCTCCCAGCACCCCAAAACCAAAAAGCAAACAAAAAGCCAATAGAGACTCAAGCACATATTGTATCTCTAATGCAAATGCATAATATCGGATGCTTACCAGGTGTTAGGCTGCTTTCGCTAGAGAGAGATGGATTTTATTAAAAAATAGAAATGGAATTTTTAGTTCTTTTTGTCGTTGAGACTGTGTCTCTCCATATTGTTCAGGCTGGTCTCTAACTCCTGGGCTCAGGAAATTCTCCCACCTCAGCCTTCTGAGGAGCTGGGACTAAGTGAGTTGCTCACCACCACACCTGGTAGGATGGCAGGAAGCATAATTTTTTTAATTTCAAAAAATATGGTTTAATAAAGAAATTTGAAAATTCATCAAACTGATACCTAGTTTCTTTCTATCTTCCTTCCTTCCTTCCTTCCTTTCTTTCTTTCTTTTCTTTTTTTTTTTTTTTCTTTGCAGTGCTGGGAATTGAGCCTGAGCCCAGGACCTCACTAATGCTAGGCAAGTACTCTACCACTGAGTTAAGTCCCCCTCGCTGATACATGGCTTTTTAATGCTACTTCAATTATTTATGCCAATGAATTACTTTTAAATGAAATGTCACAATACAGTGCCCTGTCCTAATGCAACGCTCTTTGCTCTTCATTGTCTCTGAGGTCACCAGCAGACCTGACTTTTTTGTTCTAGATTGCAAGTGTACTAATGTGTAATTCTCCCTAATTTATGGATCCACCTTGAATACCATGATATACTTTGAATACCTGGAAATAAATTTGACTGGCAGGACACATTTTCAGAGGAGGACAGACAGACTCAGGAGTCATAAAACGCAAACATTCCCTGTGGGGCTTGCTTAGAGCAGTGACATTTAACGTGAAGTCAGACAAACAGACCATTAAAATGTCACATTCAAGCGGGGCAGACACCTGTAATCCCAGCACTTGGGAGGCTGAGGCAGGAGGATAGAGATTTCAAAGCCAGCCTCAGCAACTTAGTGAGGCCCTAAGCAACTCAGTGAGACCCTGTCTCTAAATAAAATACAAAATAGGGCTGGGGATGTGGCTCAGTGGCCATGTGCCCCTGAGTTCAATCCCCGGTACCAAAAAATAAATAAATAAATAAAATGTCACATTCAGGCAAGGTGCACATTCTTAGGTTCTACTGGATTAAAATAGAGATTTGTGAATGATAGTGTTGTTTATAAATATGATAAGAGACTTCATAATGTCAGCACATATACATTTGAAAACATGGGCTGACAGTTCTGTGTGTTCTATCTGCTAGATCTTAATCAATAGCCCATGGAATTTGCATATAGATTTTAACATTCATTTACTAGAGATTTAAGAACAGTAGGACTGCTATCAATTCAATTTAACACACATATATTGAGTTTTTATTTTGGTGCAAAAATAATTAAGACGGAATACTTAACTTCCAAGAACCCAAATCCAAGGGGGGAAATTTTTATCCAGATTTTAAGACCACTTCAATTTCCTTTTCTAGATTAAAGGACACAGTCATCCTTATTTTAAGAGCATCTGTGCCTATTCCCCATCTCCCTTCTACTTCTTCCCCTCCTGCTACTTAAGGCAGCACCCTGCTTCTCCTGGGGATGGAACCCAGGGCCTGGTTCAAACCAGGCAAGCACTGTGCCACTGAGCCACATCCCCAGCTCCAGCCAGACTCCCAGTTAACCCTGCTCTCTCTAGGGTCACTCACCTCACCCTCTCAGCTGGATCCTTCCCGAACACATTTCAACATGCTCAAGATTTCCTCCTCTCAAAAACAAATCCAGCCAGGCACGGTGGTACACATCTGTAATCCCAGCTGGTTGGGAGGCTGAGGCAGGAGGATCACAAGTTCAAAGCCAGCCTCTGCCACTTAGCAAGGCCCTAAACAACTTAGCAAGACCCTGCCTCAAAATAAAAAGGACTGGAGTTATGGCTCAGTGGTTAAGCACCCCTGGGTTCAATCCTTGGTACCAAAAAAAAAAAAAAAAAAGTCCTTTGAGACCTTATATTCCTCTTCAGCCTTATCTCTCTCTTCCTCTTTACAGTCAAATTTCTAAAGAGTTATCTGTACTTCCTATTTCCTCACCTCCCACTTGCTTCTCAACTTACTGTAAGATAGCTTCCACCCCTGTACCCCACCCTGAACAGCTCCTATCTCTAAAAATGTTCTTTCAAACCTCACCGACATATTTGAGGCTGTATCTTTTTTTACCTTTTCCTTGAAATTTCGTCCTCGGTTTCGATGGTACCACAGTCTCTTCATTTTCTTCCCACCTAGTGGTTGAAATGCTGGGGCAAACCAGCAGCCTTTAGGTACCAGCTGCACATGCTGGGAAGGAGAGGTGGCCACTGCCCCCTCCCCTCCACTTCCTCCATGTTCTTCCATCCTGAAAGCTGTCTCCCTCTCCAGTGCAGGCTGTCCTTGTGGGGAGGGAAGGGAAGGGAGAGGGACAGAGGAGGGAGCAGAGGACTAGAGACTCTGAGGCTAGAACAGAGCCTAGAAACTTCCTTCCCTCATTCCTCCTCTCCATCCCTGTCCCTTCAAACTCAATGGCACTCATCTACTCATTTATACAAAAAAAGAAAGAAAAAGAAGAAAGAGAGAAAGAGAGAAAGAAAGAAAGAAAGAAAGAAAGAAAGAAAGAAAGAAAGAAAGAAAGAAAGAAAGAGAAAGGAAGAAAGAAAGAAAGAAAGAAAGAAAGAAAGAAAGAAAGAAAGAAAGAAAGAAAGAAAGAAAGGGAGAAAAGAAAAGAAGTTCAGGAAATGTGAATTAAAGATTAATAAGGTAAATTTGGGAAGGTTTTCCACACCAGAGGAATGTGGTCTAAATGGTTTGTAAATCAATGTTTCATTGTTCAGTGAAATGCTTTTTGTTGTTTTTGCTGATAGAATCGGGAATGGAACCCAGAGGCTCTTTATCACTGAGCTATACCTCCAGCCTTTCTTATTTTTTTATTTTGAGGCAGGGTCTTGCTAAGTTACCCAGGCTGACCTTGAACTTGCAATCCTTCCTGCCTCAGCCTCCCCAGCCACTGAAATTACTGGAAGGAGCCACCACACCCAGCCTGCTAAAAGTTTGTGTAACCATTAAGATTTGTCTCAAGATATGCATGACTCAGATTTCGAAGTTTTGAGACTATGAGGTAATGCTGGGTGAGCCTCCCGCCATCCCCACCCAGTGAAGGAAATAGTGTCCTGTGCTGGAATGCTGGAATCCAGAACGCTCAGGCTGCCACCAGACACTTCCTTTCTGGTTCCTCCTCAGTCTGGGTCTCCCCTTCACAAATTCCAAAGGCTAGAATTTCCCAAGACCAGTTCCAAACACTCATTTCTTGCACTAAACTTCTCCTGAGGCCCCCTTGGCGGTGACCATAGCCCAGGGACACAGCTTTATCTCTAGCCCTCATCACTTATTTGAGTTCCAGACACAAGCATCCACCTTCCTGCCCCACAGCTCCACCTGTTTGTCTCAGAGCCACACCTGGTCTTCCCTCAGGTTTCCCTCAGTCAGAGCTTGAGGCCACCATCCACAAAGCTCCATCAGCCAGGGGTGTTCCCCCAGTCCCGACACCTTGACCTCCCCACACACACCCTGTCTATGGGCTCCTCTCGAATACACCCCCACCCTAGCCCACACTCTCATAACTGCTTCCCCCAGGCCATTTCAATGGCACCCCAGTGGTGGCCCTGACTCCACATAAGCCCTTCTCCAGTGTTCTTCTCAAGCAACAGTAACGGCCTACACAAAACTCATATTAGGGTGTGTCCCCCATTACTTAAGCTCTTTGGCTGATTCCCATTGCTCTTAAGGTGCATCAGATCCTAAACATGGCGGTCTAAGCCTTACCTAGCCTGACCTTGCCTACTCTCCAGTCTTCCCTACTGCCCTCCCTTCTTGCTTTCAGCTCTCAGCCATACGGAATCAGTCTTTTGGTTTCTCCAAAACATGACGCTCCTCTCAGCCACAGGGCCTCTGAGCCTAGTGTTCCCTCCCTGTGGAAAGCCCAGTCCCAGAGTGAGCCCAGGACTTCTCACCTTCCCCGACCCTCCTTGTGTCCTAGGGCCACTCAAGGTGGGCTCCCTGCCACGTTCTCTCAGACCAGCGTGCAAACCTTTCCTCATAGCACCTCCAGCTGGACGTGTTTGTCCATTTTTAATCCGACCTTCCTTCCGATTGATATTATTCTGTGATTTACTGCACTGCAAGCTCAGTGAGAACAGGAGCAAGGTCTGGGTTTGCACATCCCTACATGCCTAGCACCTGTCACATTCCCTCGCACATTTTCAGGCCCTCTGTTAATTGTAACCATAGAGGACATGGTGCATTAATGTCCCACAGTAAATTTAAAGGCTGAGTCACGTGTTTCCTCCTTCTTGAATTCGCTCCCAAACTTCCTTCAACCTCTCATTTTCTCACTTCCTTAGCCTCTTTTAAACCTTACCTCTTGCCTCTTGTCCTGTTATCTGAGACCTTTCTTTATAGCATTTAAAATAAGCTCCATATCACCTTTAAATTATTCCCTAAAGATTCTGAGCCTATAGAGAAAGCACAAATCAAAGTTGTAGCAGCCACCTTGGCCCACGCCTGTTGTCCCAGCCACTTGGTAGGCTGAGGCAGAAAAACCATAAATTCAAGGCCAAACTGAGTGACTTACCAAGACCCCACCTCAAAATAAAAACTATAAAGGACTGGGGATGTAGCCCAGTGGTAGAGCACCCCTAGGTTCAATCCGCAGTACAAAAAGAAAAGAAAATCAAAGGTGCAACTTCCTGCCTGTGTGTTTCCCTCTAGTCCCCTCCCACCTGGCAAAGGCAGCCAGGGATGACTATGGGTGGATAGGGCTGTCATGGTGGACCAGTTCCTTCTTCTAGGTGTTGTCATCTGCTTTAGGAGAGGCTGGGTCTGGGCGATGATGGGGTATCAGTTGTGATCTTATGCATCCTCTCAGCTAGGCTTCCACCTGGGGCACCTAACACACACCTTCGTAGCCTCCTGTACATCTCATTTAAAACACTCCCAAAATTGACATTAATACGTAGTTTGTAGTTACCTGTTTAATATGTGTCTTTCCCAGAAGTTAGCTCCACAGACTTTTGTTGGCTGCATTAACAGTGCTTGGTACAAGTAGAAGCTCAATAAATAATATTGAATGAATAAATAAAATTGGCCAAGGTAATGATTTGGTTATGTTTTTCTCTGGGCAGCTAAATGCTCTCATTAAATGCTGCCATTGCTGTACATTAAATATCAGTCATACTAATACTTGTAATTACACTGAAATAAAAACTAAATAATTTAGAGTAAAGTTACAGAAATGCAAAAATGCAGATACAATTACTTTTCCCATGCATCCCTTCTCCTTTCAATATCTCCTCTTTCCCCTGGTTTTCCTCTTGGGCTTACATGGGAAGCACCATACTGAGGGTCTTCTCCATGTCCAGGACCCAAATGGTGTCAAGAATTATCATCAGTGTCTCCTGAGACTCAAATTCAACAAGGATTTGAATATTCTCTATATATGAGACCAAATGTTAACTATTTTCCTGTGCCTTCTGTCTGTATGATACCTCTCCAGACTGGGCATTATCTTTCAAAACTCAGCTCAGTTTTCTTGAGCATGATTTTTGTAGTAGCTTACATTATCTTCCCACAATGCCCCCTTTCACATTACAAGTTCTCCTATTGTGCTTGCATACAGAAAATCAAGGTTGGAAAGTTTCCTGAGCTGGACGCCATGGTGCATGCCTATAGTTCCAGCCACTCTGGAGGCTGAGGCAGGAGGATCATGAGCAAGATGAAATGTTCCATATTCTAGAATGTGAACAATGTGCCTGAGCCCACAGCAAGGCTAGGAAAGTAGGACTGCATAGGTTCTGCTTCTGCCCTGAGGCCTGCTCCTCAAGCTTAAGCAAACTATTCTATGCATGCTAATCACATCCTTTGGTGTCCCTCTTTGATAATCTATCAGAGAGAAGTCACATGAGCCAGATACAGTGGCACACACCTGCAATCCTAGCTACTCAGGAGGCTGAGGCAGGAGGATGGCAAGTTCAAGGCCAGCCTGGACAATTCAAGTAGGCTCTGTCTCAAAATAAAAACTTTAAAAAGGGCTGGGACTGCAGCTCAGCAGTAGGTCACTTGCCTAACACACACATGTGTGGTTGTGTGTGTGTATGTTTATAGATACTCAATAGAAAAGTTCAAAAAATAATTATGAATATATCCCTGTAGATAGAGCAAAAATACAAAAGGAAAAAGCAGAGAAGATGGAAGTCACATGGTACCTATACCTAGCCAGGATCTTCACAATATTTTGTTCACTAGATGGCTGATCACCCAGCCCTGTGCTAATTCCAAGACAACCAAGCTCTGGGATGATTTTTCACCTTCTACTTCCCTTCAACCTTTTTCTGTACCGAGCACAATACTGTAAACATAGGAGGACCATTGAGGCCAGAACTATTCTTGCTTCTGACTTCAGTGGATGTGGCAATTTGTACGAAATGAAGACTATAAACAACACTTTAACTACAAAAGAGAAAAACGGAATCAGGTTAGACTGCATTTGAAGCCTAAAATTTGGTAGTTTTAAAAATTAATTTTGTAAAAGAAAATTAAACCAAGGGCTGGGGATATAGCTCAGTTGGTAGAGTGCCTGCCTCACAAGCACAAGGCCCTGGGTTCAATCCCCAGCACCAAAAAAAAAAAAAGGAAAATAAAAAGAAAATTAAACCAATGCACTGCTATTTTGTAGGTCAAAATGAGCTTTTGCTCTTGCCTTTTATTTGATTGATTGATTGGTTGCTCTTCTGGGAATTGAACCCAGGGCCTCCTGCATAGCTAGGCAAGTGCTCTACCCACAACCCCAGACCCTAGCCCTTTTTTTTTTTTTTTTTAAAGTAACCACTACAAACAATTCTAGTAATTACATACACACCTGTATCAGACAATACTTTAAAATGTGGCGGTAATTAAAGTCAACACCATTTGGGTGGCTTCTTGTACAAGACATGATACCAGAGGCCAAATGAAGCTTGAAGGCAAAGATAACTTGTTGTTGCTTCACACACTCAAAGTGTAACTAATAACAACAGGGAAAGAACTAGAATACAGACCAGAATTTTGGATTTGTATGTAAGAAATAGTGTAACGAAAAAACGAGAGGGAAGGGAAGAGGTTTGCTGGAAGAGACAACCTTTCAACTGGACCTTGAAGAATTAGCATGACTTTGACAGACAAAGGGGAGGATATTCCAAACATCAGGAACCAAATAACATCCATGAAAAACATCCATACCGCCTACTCCCACGTTGATATTTCTGTTCTCAACTGCATGTCACTTCAGTTGCCTGAAGACTGTTTCTCTTTCTCTGAGTTGTTAATCTAAGGCTGTACTTTTGAGCAAGGCTATCTTCATTTCCAGAACTATCACCTCTCAAACTAGAGATCGGTCACTGTCACTGAGTTATAGCCCAACTACTTCACTTGGGACTAGCCCTAGGTGAGATGAAGGTCTAGGGAGAATTTAAAGGTGTATAAATTCCCAGGAATTAAAAAAAAATTAGGAAATCTAATCAATCATGCTGAAAGGCAGAGTGACACGCAGTGGCAAGTGCAAATGTTCTAGATGAGACGATCGGGGACTTGGTGTTGCGCTAACACTGAACATGGTTTAAATTCACTATCTGGTTGGAAATGCTCGTCAATTATTTTTAATCCCACAGGCTCTGTCAGTGCCTGACACATAGTAGTAGCTCAATAAATACTGGATAACTGATGGAATTTTTTTTCACATGGTGTTTGTACCCTCTCTGTAATAAAATCTATTCAAATATTATACAAAAATTACCCATTCTGAACATTCAATACTACATTTGTTTAATTCCATTTATGTCCAAAAAATTGATACTTGGTATAACCTCTTTTTTTTTTGCAGAATATTTTTCATACAATGTCTTATTTAATCAGTAGGACAAATCTTACTAAATATTCCTATTTTACAGATGGAACTACTGAGATTCATGGAGGTCAAGAGACTTGTCCAAGGTCATAGAACTAAGCCTAGACTTGGCCGGGCCATCAGTCACACAGCTTCCAGGCAACAGTGCTATTCTTTTACTAGTCTGCTTAATAGTTCTTGCATCCACCATGTTAACATGGCTGTTAATTTATCTAATTAATTAACAACTAATTGTTATTACCTCTCCATATCTGACTTCCTATTTATCTATCATCTATTTCTCTATCTGTTGAGTTAGGAATATATATGTAAACAGAAAGTACAAAAGCAGTTGAATTTAATTTTTAATTTTTAATTTTTAATTTTTTTTGGTACTGGAGATTGAACCCACGGCACTCCACCACTGAGCCACATCCCCAGCCCTATTTTGTATTTTATTTAGAGACAGGGTCTCACTGAGTTGCTTAGGGCCTCGCTAAGTTGCTGAGGCTGGCTTTGAACTCACGATCCTCCTTCCTCAGCCTCCCAAGTGCTGGGAGTACAGGCGTGCGCCACCGCAACCGGCTTGCATTTCATTTTTGAGTGTGAAAGTAAACACTTTTTAGAGAAAATTCTAATGAGAAAGCATTAAGTGTAATATTATGGTAGTGTTTATGAATATGTTACCAAAAGGAATCTGCAGCTAAATACCTTCCCATTTTTCCAGAAGTCACATCTAGACATTGCTAGAATAGGATCAATGGCTTATTTCTGTGCACAAATGCCAGGCAGTGCTAATTGTATTCATGAAATAAAATGTTCTCAAGTTTTCTTTGGCCAATGGACTGAGAACAAGGAGCCTGATTTACATTTCACAGATCTAAATAGTAATTTGATGGTGAGCTCATTACAGGGACGATGGCCGCGTAAAACCTCCACAGTGCATCTGTCTGGAATTTTCAGGTTCCTATAGAATCCCTCCATGATTTGTTTATGATGTAGAGATGATCGACTCTGTCAGTTCCTAATAAATGGTAAATAAAAAAGTAACCCGCGATATTAAAGTCCTACATTAGCTACATTGTGATTAAATTACAGTAACACTACCAGCTATAAACCTTTATAGAATCTTCTCAACCGTGCAGTAATTCTCCTAACTATACTATTATGTAGAGCACAAATATTTCTTTGTAAGTCCAAAGCAATACATCAGGGAAGCGTTTACTGCTGAAGCTAGATTGAGAGTAAATGCATCTTGGGCTGCTATGAATAAAAGCTCTAGCTTCTCATTACTTTATGACAAGACACAGAAATTCACTTTACTTTTCATTTAAGCTTTTCGGCTTCCGTTTATAGATGTATGCCTTCACGCTTTTATTCCCTTCTTGCTTCAGCTGTACGTAATAAATGATTATAAATTTTCACATTTGACCACCTCTCTGCTAGTCTCATGCTTAATGCACAAAGTTAGGAAGCTGCAGGTAGAATTTCACAAACACTTTTATTTATGATGTTGTCCTTGGTAACGGAAATTTCAATGTACTGAAATGAAAAGTATGATTAAAGGGATACGACGTCCTGACAAGGATAGTGGAGGGCAGCCTTCTATTTCCTACTGAAAATATATAATACTTTTTTGACATCAATTTCATAGAGAATAGACATGGGTTAGTCATGGAAAAAAAAAAAAAGACACAAACATGTTTCTGACTTCAGTATTCTTGAGTCTTTGCTCTAATAACCGATACTAGAAATATCTTGTCTAAATTGATGAGCTTCTGAATTGGAAAATATTTTATCACAATTAAAATGTGAGATCAAGGACTGAACAGAAATCGAGGACAAATATAATTTGGAATGAAAGAGATCGTTTTTCTGAATAACAATGTAAGTGAAAAAGCACTGCTTTTTTCCCTAACCATTTCAATTCTTTTGATAACTGATTTTATTATACAAATCTCTATATGGTGAGAAAGAAATAAGAACAACTGGAAAAGTTAGAAACAATCCTAAAGAAACCTGGTCATTTAACTTCTTGTGAATTCCCCCAAATTACCATTAAGCAACAAAATGCAATCCAAGTGTGTCTACTATCAGTGAAGTTCAAGGTCTGGTGCTCGAGGTTAGGTACCTTCCCCTTTGCCTATGACAGAAGAGAAAAATGAAATTAAGTGGTCGGAAGAACATTCCCTGGTAAAGTCACTCCTCAAATAAAATTCTGCTGCTGCATAGTGTAGGTTCCATTCCTGGGAGATTAGAATTGCTTGAGACATTCTAGCTTCACCCACAAGTCTGAGTCTAGTCTCCAACCAGTTAATAAAATGTGTTATCAGGAGATTCGAGTTCAAGGATCATTATAACTCCTTCAGCCTTGTGCTGCCACAATGGCGTGAGAGCGATTTCCTACTCGTTGGAAAACGATATAACATCTTCATTTCAAATCTCTGGAAATAAGATATTGTGGAAATTTAAAAATCTTTATCCTCTTGATTTCCTCTCTATGAAAATAAGAAACTGGGGACTTACTTTGAATAGCTACAGATGAAGGTAGGGGGATGGCCCATCTCCTGGTATTAATAACTAGATTGTCTTTAGGATACTCTGTGCGTCCTGCTAAATGTCCTCATTGTGCAGAGCACCATGCCAACTCCAGGAAGGAAGGAAGGAAGGAAGGAAGGAAGGAAGGAAGGAAGGAAGGAAGGAAGGAAGGAAGG
>JAJEJO010004824.1:130813-149172 GCA_020662805.1 Glaucomys volans
CTCTCTCTCTCTCTCTCACACACACACACACACACACACACAGACTCTAGTCAAACAGATTTGTTAAAAATTGATTCTTCCAGTGAGTATATTTTTACAGTTAGGAGAAATAAATTCTGGTGTTCTATGACACCATAGAATGAATATAGTTAACACGCTGTATGTGTCAAAATAGCTAGAAGAGAGGATTTTGAATGCGATTTTACCATAAAGAAAGGAGAAAAGTTTAAGGTAGCAGGTATACTAATTACCTTTATTTGATCATTACACAATGTGTAATACATGACTTGAAATGTTGCGTCATAGCCGACAAATATATACAGCTATTATGTGCCAATCAACACATGATTACACAAATGGTGTGACTCCACACTGTGTATACCCAGAGAAATGAAAGGTTGTATACCCCATTCATGTACAATGAATCAAAATGGAATAATTTTTTTTTTAAATCTTTTTCAAATTTAAATTTTTAAAAATAAAACAAACAAAAATGGATTCTTTATATTTTGGAGGGCTCATCAGAAACAAAGAGTCATCCAAGTGGAAGTACGACCATTGATGTCCACAGTGCTGATGTAGAATGGGGTCAATGCACATAAGTGCTCCCTCTAGTCACACACCCGAGGGTGAGGCAGCAGAAGCCACATCATGGCCTACAACCTTTTAACCTTATATGAAAGCAGGTAGGAAATGCAATCTAAAATGGTAAGAAGGGATTCTCAATTAAGTGATCTGGAACTGCTGTGTCTTCAGCTCCAACCAGACAAGTCAAAGTCTACTTTAAAAACACACAGGAAAGCCGGGCGCGGTGGCGCACACCTGTAATCCAAGCGACTTGGGAGGCTGAGTCAGGAGGATCTCGAGTTCAAAGCCAGCCTCAGCAACTTAGCGAGGCCCTAAGTAACTCAGTGAGACCCTGTCTCTAAATAAAATATAAAATAGGGCTGGGGATGTGGCTCAGTGGCTGAGTGTCCCTGAGTTCAATCCCCAGTTCCAAAAAAAACCCCACACAGGACTAGGCGGGCGGGGTGGCATAGACCTGTAATCTCAGCAACTTGGGGAGCTGAGGTAGGAGGATCACAAGTTCAAAACCAGCCTCAGCAAATTGGCAAGGCCCTAAGCAGCTTAGCAAGGCCCTGTCTCAAAAAAAATAAAAATAAAAAGGAGTGTGAATGTAGCTCAGTGGTTAAGCACAAAAAATAAATAAATTTTTAAAAAATCTACACAGAGAAGAGCTTACACCCACAGTGTGCGAGGTATTTTAAGTGGTATCCTGTGTGAACCTGAGACTGGGAGGCTAAGCCTGCAAAGCAAGAAAGTATTTGGCTTCTTTTGCTGCATTGATTTCCCCTTTCCTTTCTCTCCTCTAGCCTCATGTTCTCAAGTAAGAAGATCCAGTCACTGGATTTCAAAGCAGATTGTAAAAAGCTGCTTCTTCAACATTAATATGTTCAACAAGTGTTTTATAAGTTTCTACATGTTTAAAACATTAGGTACTGGCTTCAACTCATTACTAATATTTTCTGAATACATACAGGAGGTTAGAATCAAATTCATCCTCTTTTTTTTTTTTTTTTTTTTTTTGTGGGGATTGAACCAGGGGTGCTTTAGGACTGAACCACATCCCCAGTCCTTTTAATTTTTTTATTTTGAGGCAGGGTCTCACTAATTTGCTCAGGCCTTGCTAAATTGCTGAGGCTGGCGTTGAACTTGTGATCCTCCTGCTTCAGCCTCCTGAGTCCCTTCGATTACAGGCATGCATTGATGCACGCAGCTCAAAATCCTCTTTACCTGAAATAATGCTAAATCCCAAAAGAATGTCTCCCTTTGATTGAACAGTCCTAGGAATTAGGGACCTCAATGCAAGTGAGGGGCAGCCATGCAATCTGTAACTTTACAGGAGGTGAGGAGGGTGGGATTTGGATGTTTTTCACAAGCACACGAAGATACGACTTTCAAATGCAAAGTCTAGGCTGATACAAGAGAGCATGAAGAATATTTTGAGAGCCTACAATGTGCAAGGAGCATGTATTCTAATTGGTGCATTCTCATGGTAACATGCTGTGTCGTCTGGGCTCCTTGGGTCCACTTGTTATACTAGATGGTGATGTGTATTATTAATATCATACTATGTTGTGATTTTAGTACAGGTTTTATACCTGAAAGCATATTTTCTTTTTGTGATTGTTTCGGGGCACTTTCCAAATATTAAACTAAAGAATAACCCTTTTTTATTGGAAGACATTGTATCGATGAATTGCAAAATTACTTTTCATTTAAAAGTCTAAATTCCATATATCCCCTGAAGGTAAATACCCATTTCATTCAAAATGGGAATTTCATTCCCTAGTATTGAAAAAAAAAAATTTTTTTTGTTTGTTTTAAGGAATTTTTAAAAATCTTTTTGTTGTTGTTGTTAAAGACTCACTTATTCAAAAAAATTTTTAAATATCAACACAGAGGAATCTAAGAGTCCCACACAATTACAGGTTCCTAGTCATATCTACATAGGCTTAAAACAGCATGCATGAAAGTATTGAAGCAAATGAGAGACACTAGCTGGCAAATAAATTAGCATGTCTCTTCTCCAGTTTAATACTGTTCGTTTGTTGGTTTGATGTTTCGTGGTACTTGGGATCAAACCCGAGCCCTTGCACATGCTAGGCAAGTGCTCTCCCATTGAACTATATCCCCAGCCCAAATACTGATTTTTTTAATTTATTTATTTATTTTTTTTGGTACTGGGGATTGAACCCAGGGGCACTCCACCACTGAGCCACATCCCCAGCCCTATTTTGTATTTTATTTAGAGACAGGGTCACTGATTATTTTTGATGTTCAATAAAGTTGAAATTCCACAAGAGTTCAACTTCCAAACAACATGCAGTCATCACATATTCATTGATTAGATTTTATTACAAACACACCATGGTGTTGTGCAAAAAGCATTACAAATTGCCTACAAATGAACTTGGAATATTGTAATTGGTTTAAAAAGACCTAACAGCAAGAAGGTCTAGATTAGCTTCAAAGATCTGAATATACGTGGCCAGAGAAACAAGGAGGAAAAGGAAGGGGTTTGGGGTTCTTTTCCGCACTCCAGGAGAGATAAAGCATATGCCTGAGTTATTACAACGCATTGATCTGACTCCGACCCGAAGTTACCAAGGTTTTATAAGGCTGCAATAAAGCTTTCTTTGCATTAACCAGCCAAGCACATAAACATTTTAATGAACTGTTTTTACATGGTTCATTGGGTAGCTACCAGGCTACTATAATACAAATCACCACTCGGCCACATCCAGCTTTCTCATGATGGCTGTACTTTTTCAGTTTACCAAATGCAAATTGAATATCACAGCTATGAAGCTTAATCAAACACTTGACTATTGGAGCATGTGGAATTCTTAGCCTGGAAATTACTATATTCTGGGATAGTCTCTTCAAAGGACCAAATCTCAGAGAAATTTGACTCTCAAGCTTCCATAGCAAAAGTGACGTTTATCATGGTACTCACTAAGACCATGGAAAAATAAGCCCCTTACAGTCACCGCTCAGTGCTGAAATGGTTTGAAGCCATGGATAACAGTTACCACCAGCAGCAGCAAGGAGCTCAGTCGCCGTTAATCATGGAAGAGACGGTTTCCCCAAACTGATATTTCTCTTACTGACCTGAAGGCTTGAAGGAATTATTGAACTCAATACCAATGCAAATCAAATCTCCTTGGAATAATTAAGTATCATTACTGACAAACATTTGTGTGCATCCTAGTCAACACTTAAAGTAGCATTAAATTATAAAATATTTATTATGCATTCTGAGAGCTTTATGACCCTGTATGTGTTTTTAAGATTAAAGATTAGCCCAACACATAATTTAATCATGAATGCAAATTATAAATGAATATTTAACAAACCATGCCACAGTTTATGCCTTAACATCTCTTCTGCCATTGTTGTGACGGAATGAGAGATGGCCACCTGATATATTGTCCCGCTGCATGATGCCCAAGCAAAAACAAGGTGTTTTCACCTTGATGCGGCCTTTAAAATAAATTAATTTGTTAACATTTTAAAATGCAGTGTAACAGATGACATAAAACATTTATAAGACAGTTTATGACCCAACCAACCATGTTTGAATCCAATAATATTTATTAAAACATTTTATTTGGCTAATCATTTCATGGCCAAGATTTAGAAATGTTTGTTTTTCATACTGAGTCAAGGATTTAAATGGTACTAATGGTACCATAAAGATGTTATATGGCGTTAATATAACTTGCATATTAAAAATATAATGAATTGGCTATTTATGAACCATTAAGTTTTACCTCACCCCCAGAATAAATTTTATGTCATTACAGACCTATTAATATACCCTCTGTTTTTCCATCCTCCTAATTCCATCCACCTTGCTAGGATATGTTCACAAACCAAATTTATAGATATATGAAGATAAGCAAAAATTTTATTCTATTATGGAAAATTCATATTGAACACAAGATATAAAACACTGCTTTTTATAAGCTTTCTTTTTGGTTATCACCGTAGCATTTCTGACTTAGGGAAGAACCACTCCATATTTTAATAAGATCTGGTTATATAAGTAAATTCACTCTTGTAGAACTTTTAGCTCCTCTGCTAAACCAAAGCCTTAAAAGAAAGCGTTCTTACTGTCATTGAAAACTAAGGTCTTAAATTTCTCCAATTGTTTATACCATTGAAACTCAGTGATTCTGGGACCATAACATAAAGAAAGTCCTAGCTATCAAGACATTTTTACATAAAACAAATTTGCCAGTAAAATATTAAAAACAATCTTAAAATTCAGTCATGGGGAAATTCTGGACCATGTACTGGATGGAATATTACACAGTCAACAAAAATCTTGTCTTGGGCTAGGGATGTGGTTCAGTGATAGAGCATTTACCTAGCACATGGGAGGCCCTGGGTTTGATCCCCAGCTCTACAAAAAGAAACAAATAAAAACTTTGTCCTTTAATCTGAAGATAATAGTGAATGCTTATGCTTAAGGCATAATGCGATGAAGAAAGTGGGCTAGGAAGCTGAATGTGGCATTTGAGGAGACTTACATGAAAGCAAAACAACATCCTTAAATAGAAAATGGCAACAAAGACAGAACGTACGGGTAGTTGCTATGATATTGTCAATGAGACAATACATGTGGTAGATGACATCACTGAAGGGAAAAATACCTTTTTTATTGGTTCTTTTTAATTATGTATGATAGTACAACCCATTTTGATATAATTATACAGCAGGGAATATATCTCTTTTTTTTCACAATGTAGATTCACACAATTCATATAATCTTACATATACATAGAGTAATACTGTCTGTCTCAGTCTACTATTTTTCCTTTCCCCTCCTGTCCCATTTTCCTCTACACCATCCACACTTCCTCCATTCTTTTCTTATTCCCCCCATAATAGCACCCCCCGTCATGTATTCGAATTCACTGATCAGAGAAAACATTCAGCCTTTGCTTTTTTGGGCTTGGCTTATTTCACTTAGCATGATATTCTCCAATTCCACCCATTTACCAGCAAATGCCATAGTTTTATTCTTCTTTATGGCTGAGTAATATTCCATTGTGTACATATACCACAGTTTCTTTATCCATTCTTCAATTGAAAGGCATCTAGGTTGGTTCCATAATCTAGCTATTGTGAATTGAGCAGCTATGAACATAGATGTGGCTGCATCCCTATACTTTGCTGATTTTAAGACCTTTGGGTATAGACCGAGGAGTGGGATAGCTGGGTCAAATGGTGGTTCCATTCCAAGTTTTTTGAGGAATCTCCATACTGCTTTCCAGAGTGGCTGCACCAATTTGCAACCCCACCAGCAATGTACGAGTGTGCCGGAAAAAATACCTTTTTAAGGATTCAACAAGGAGTCTGAATGAATCTTGATAACTTAGCACGTGACCTTTCTCCACCCAGCTCTTCCCTGCAGCGTTTGGACATAGTCTGGACTTCCTCGTGGTGTTTCCACGTCATTGATCTTAGGGGAGCTCTTTCGTTCTTATTACGTGTCTTTACATCTGTCCCAAAACTGTGATGCAGAGAATAGTAGATTAGTTAGAACAATGTCACCAGGCATCATAAGAAGGACATTCTTAACTGTCTAGAAACTTCAAGACCACATTTACTGCCCCTTTTGCTTTTCCTTTCCTGGTGTCACTTTCTTCTGCCTCCCCTACTCCATCCTCCCTGCCCCCCAGCTTTCCATTTCTTCTGCAGAGGTGAGACTGAAACAATAGTTCCAGGTGACTTTCAATTTGCTATCTTTCTTCAAGATCTTTCTCAGGTTCATCCTGTGCTGACATATGACAAGTTTCCCTCAGTGAGGAAGAGGATGAAACAAGTGGGGGCTGAAGGGAGGGAAGGATCCAGGCATTTCTCAGGCTTCTCTCCAACCACAGAAGCAGAAGCTTGCCATGCTGGTGAACTCTGAGTACAACTGCTGTGTCTTGGCGGGGTAGGCAGGTGTCAGGCAGCGGGTCTCTCGTGGGATTCTTGGGAGAATTCAGAGAAAGCACTCAGCCCCAGGCTGGCACCTACTCAACTGCTCAGTAAGGCCTAGCCAACATCTTCTGCATAATCACCAATACCAAGTTTCTTTTCTTCCCTTGCCTGCAAGGCCAAAATGGAAATCACAATCTCACCTCAAAATGCTAGAATGTGTCAGGCTGGGGATATAGCTCAGTTGATAGAGTACTTGCCCTGAAAGCCCAAAGCCCTGGGTTCTAATCCCCAGCACTGCAAAAAAAAGAAAAAAAATAAAAAGAAAAAAAAAAAGTGCTGGAATGTGTCATTGCTTCTTTCTGTCATCTCTTTTTTTTTTTTTTTTTTTTTTCTTTTTTAAAGCTTGAGCCATTTTAACATTGAAAATTCTGTGCTTTATAAACCAAATGGCAGCTGGGCTCAGTAGCACACACCTGTACTCCCAGCAGCTCAGAAGCCTGAGATAGGAGGATCGTGAGTTCAAAGGCAGCTTCAGCAAAAGTGAGGCCCTAAGCAACTCAGTGAGACCCTGTCTCTAAATAAAATACAAAATAGGGCTGGGGATGTGGCTCAGTGGTTGAGTGACCCTGTGTTTAATCCCTGGTGCTCTCCTTGCAAAACAAACAAACAAAAAATGACAGATTTGGGGGCTGGGGTTGTAGCTCAGTGGTAGAGCACTTGCCTAGCATGTGTGAGGCACTGGGTTCGATTCTCAGCACCACACATAAATAAATGAGTAAAATAAAGGTCCATTAACATCTAAAAAAATTTTAAAAAGAAAAAGACAGATTTTAATGACTACAGTTCTTGTTCAGAAGTGCTTATAAAACTGGTAAGCAAAGGAGATAAAATCAGAACAAAAGATCTGTTCTGATCATATTAAGTAAGACCCAGCGCTGGCTTCACTCATGACCTCAGTACTCAGAATCTGGATAAGACCTATTTCCATTCCACCACTACCATCACCCCCAAAAAGAGAAGCCCCCACGTGCATCTGCTTATCACTGCATCCTGATCTTATTTCCTGTGCTTCAACAACCACACCCCATCACTCTGGAGTTATTACTTCTTCTAGTAACTCATTCAACATCTATTTTTTTCACCTTGCAATAGATCTATGTGAGGGAGCAGGGCAAGGTTTAGCCAAAGAGACTATTCCCTATGAATGTTTGCCCTCGGGAGAGGAACGTTTTTCAAGTTTCAATCTAGGTTAGGGCTTGGCAGAGGAGCCCATGCCTATCAAAGCTTATTAGCTGTGGAAAGCGCAGAGGGTAGTGTTAACCCCAGAATACCAGGGCCTGGGCTGAGCCCACCTTTCCTTGCTGTCTCAGAAGCCACCTTGAAAGCAGAAACAGCAAGCAAATTGACCATGTGCCCCTCACCAGTTAGCAAACTTTCTAAGTGCTTCCTTTCTACCCTTGAATTTGAACATCCGCCTTTATGTCGCTCAGTGGAAGCCACTGAATTGTATCAAGGTCTTTGTAAGCATCTTACGATCGCCTGGTTCCTTGGCTGGGGACATATCACGACATCATTTTCCTCTTGGCATTTAAGCCAAATCATAACCACAATTCAGGACATTAAATCACTGTTTCGTTTTAAAAGCCAAGCTTCCTGTAAACTAATGCAATGATAGCTGCTTTTTGTTTGATTTTATTGCTGCTGTTTGTTTGTTTTCCAGAGGGGAGGAAGGAGAAGGAAAAAAAATCATCACATTCATATTTAGAGCTCCTGTAGAAAGGACACAGTGGATTTCACGTTGGAGATGTGACTCTCTGACTCCCTATCAGCGGAGACGCAGCAAAGGGAAGGGTCCCACGACCACCCCGCGGAAGCGGCAGTGAGCTCTGTCTTTTCACATTTAACTCCAGGAAACAAAACCAATTCCACCCAGAGGTGCAGACAAAGAAGAGCACCTCCCAAAGGAGCCCGCGTGACAAGTGGCCCCTGAGAGCATCCCTGTGATCAGTCAGAAAGGCAGGCGAGTTATTAGCTTAGCCCTGAACCTCCCACTTAATGTAGGACCAGTCCTGATGGTTAACAGACCCTGGCTGCGGTGACAAGCCTGGGACCTGCTCGAGGAAATCCAATTGAAAAGCAGCCAAGAGGAACAGCAAGCTGGAAACAGATGTGCCAGCTACCAGGACGCGCGCATGTTTAACCCGAATCTGTAGTTGGAGTGGGACCCGCGCGTTCGTTTCTAAATATAGTGATTTCACCTCTTTCTCCATATAGATATTGTCAAGTTCAATTATAGCCATCCACATTCGTTTCGTCAAATTTTCAGCAATTTCTTTAAAATAAGAAGATGTCAAAATGCTAACAACGATTAAGGGAATTCAGGATGTTTGATTTATCTACCAAGTTTTACTAAAACATTTCAGTTAAATCATGCGTGCTAACACTCAAGTCTCACAATAATTGAAAATTGTGTTTAAAAAATTACCCAGATGAAACTCAAATGGTTCATGGAATTATTTGATGCAATCATACCACTTTGGTAAAATATCTTTAAGACAGTTTTATTTCCATTAGTCCTTCCTGGGTCACTTGTGGGTACCAACGCGAGAGACTTTATGTTGACAGAGGTGCCATCCCATGCAGACAGGGACCGGAACTCAAGCTTGACAAAAACTACTCAATGAGATTCGAACAAGAGCAGTCTAGTGAGCCACAGCGATTTGTCACCTGCATTAGGAAACGCTGTCCTTTACATGAACACGATTCTGATTTTCTCTAATGGGCTTTATGAGCGGAGAGACGATCTCTCTCTCTGTGTTGATCTTTCTCAAGAAAAAAACTCAATGGATTTTAAGGAGATCTAATGCAGAGCAGCAATATGCCCATGAGAAGATTTAGAAGTGCAGATTAACATAGCCACCTTGAAACCAGGTCAGCCACACTTACACGTTGTCATGTGAACCTAGAGTAAACAAGGGCAGCACAGTTTCCTCTGGTAACTTTTTGATTTTTATTGGTAGGTTTTAATCCGCTCCTTCTCCGGGGGTCTCTGAATTCCTGTTTGTTTCAGGATGTCTGATTGTCCTTCTGCAAAGGGAGAAAGATTGGAGCCTGGGTTCTGTGCTGGAATTCACTGGAGATGTTTACGAAGAGGGCAATCTTAAGGAGCATGAACTTTTAAAATCCAAGAACAGCAGCAAAAATAAATTAATCGGGAATCCATCACTAATTTATACACCAATCACTTACAAGGAAGGTAAAATGGTTCAGCTAATTATAGATTTACAAATAAACTTGATTCTAGGACCTTGGAAAGTACTTTGATTGGAATATAGATCCATTTTCCTCAAAACAGTGTTCATGCCAACGTCAGAGGGAAGGGACATAAAACCAAACCCCCTCTGTGAAAATCCAAGGGGCCCCTTTCCTGGCAACGTGAGTAACTGGTGGCGATGGGTCACAGGATCCATCTGCTCTCCACAAACTCAAAGTTGGGACCTGTCTATCGTTTTTCTCATTCTCGTGAATTCCCGATCATCAACACCTAAGGTTAATGATACCTGTCTTCTGTCATCAACAGTTAGGCAGTTCAGCAAACATAGATCATCCTCAGCAGAGGGTCGTGCTATTGTTCTCAGAAAGGACACGGCTTATTTCTATACAAATTTTAAGCATCATTATAAAAAATGAGCTTACATTTTCCTTTTAGACTGCAATGAAATTAGTAGTCTACAGCACATTTCTTTTTTGATTTGAAACATCTATTCAAAAGTTTGTGGAGAAATAATGGAGTTTCTCCACAGTTGAACCACACCAATCTTTTTTAAAAAATATATTTTTATTAGTTGTTGATGAACCTTTATTTATTTATTTGTATGCAGTGCCGAGAGTCGAACCCAGTGCCTCACCCATACTAGGCAAGTGCTCTACCACTGAACCACAATCCCAGCCAAAATTATACACTATTTTTAAGGAATGTGCAGCAGGAAAAATCAGCCATCCTTTTGCTTATTAGATAACTAGTGACTGAAAAAAAGATAACTAGAGACTTGATCTGAAACTCTCCATTCAACTAAGAGGGATACTCAATAGATGCATGGTGATAATGTAGAGAGGAAGGTACAGAATAAGAACTAACTATCAAGAACAGCCAACAAGTTCTTTTTACAGAAACTACATATAAGCAAACATTTTTCATCAACAAATATTCTATTAAAGAAAATAAAATTACTTTTTCTACCCATCCAAATCTTAAATAATTTGTTTCTTTTCTGAAAATATCCCTTACACAATTTAGTAAGCATATTACTCATTTTAAAACATAGAGTCATTAATGCTATACATGGAATCAATCTTTCTCTCTTTTTATCTTTTTTGGCACTGAGAATTGAACCCAGGGGCACTTTACCACTGAGCTCCATTCCCAGCCCATTTTATTTCATTTTGAGACAGGGTCTTGCTAAATTGCTTAGGGCCTCCCTAAATTGCTGAGGCTGGCTTTGAACTTGGGATCCTCCTGACTCAGGCTCCTGAGCTTCTGGGATTACAGGCGTGGACTACCTTGCCCAGCAAGATGGAATATTTGTTATTGTATGCTTTTAATATATTAACACTAGATACACATTAAATATAATATATGTATAGTAATTAAGGAGATTAGGTACTTCAATAGATTCATGTAAACTGATATAAGGCCAAGAGCTTAGCTATAATGTAACAAAATGTGCTTAGGAATAATTTTATGATTTTAATAGACCATGTTCTCAAGGTAGGATTAATTGTGAGATGGTAGGAGATGGTGTTGATAGTCAATCAATCATATATTGCAATGAAAACTACACTGTGCTCTAAGAAAATTACCAAAAGTATCAAATGAAAACTTCACTAAGTGATTCACTAAGTGCCCCCCAACCCCACACTCCACTGTCCCACCACACATATGCACATCTATGATTCTGTTTGTTGTGATCTTGGCACAGATGCTTAACCAACATGGAACTCTTGGTGTGGCTCTTCTCTTTGGTTTAAAACTAAATCCACATACTGACCTTTCACACTTAGCTGTACAATTTTACATTTTTAGTTTAATGTATTCTTTCTTGCCAGACATCATGCCTTTTTTTTTTTTTTTTTTTTTTATTTCCTCCTGCCCAATCTGAGTCATCTGCTAGGATGGCTGCCTGAGACTGTTTTGCTGGCTTCATAAGTTTTCATGTTTTAGATAAACATGAATCAAAGGATATTCAAAACAATCCCACTAACTCTTTTGCAAACAGGCAAATAGAGCCCCTGTGCTTAGTGACAGGTCAGTTGGTGGCAGGGTTGGATTGGAATCTAGGGTTTTGCATGCCTGTTACCCTTGCCTCAAGGAGTTTTTCTGCAAGGGAAAGGTGTAGATACAAAGTCATAGTAGATTTTCTCCCTGGGCATGAAATCCACAACCCATGTATATTTAGCGCTGTAGTTTTACAATGGAAGTTGGCAAGTCCAGGGTGGGAATATGCCTCAAGCAGCTGGAATCTTCTGAGTTTTACTTTTTCTGCTCTTTATCTGTCAAGTTCTGGTTTTGCTATATAAAAAGCAAACCAGTAACTATTACACTCTTTTCTACAATAATTCTGTAGCAACATTTACTCATTCAGCCAACCTACATTTTGGTACTGAGCCACTAGCAGTACCAGGAACTTTGCTGCTGGAATAAGATACAAAACCAGTCCCGGACACCAGCTTAGCCAGAGAAGTGAACTGACCACCAACCAATCCATCTTCCAGGGCTGGAGCTCATGGTGGAGACACCTAACCCAGGCTGGGGGTGCAGGGAGGCTCCTGAAAGGACTACTGCACTAACAGAGACCTGAAGGGAGACAGAACCAGCCACAGAATATATGTAATAGTATCATTCTTTCCTATTTACCACCCCATTTGATTTCCATAATTCTTCCAAGAGGTGGGCAGAGCAGGCATTGATTTTACATTTCCTTTCTTTTTAAACTTTCTTTTCTTTAAAATGAAACATTCATGCATCTCTTAGCAACTGGGACAAGTTCTGAGAACTGCTTCATTCTGAGAATTGCTTCCATAGGTGATTTCATCGTTGTGCAAATATCGCAGAGTTTGCTTACATAAACTAAGACCGACTACAATGTCACTAGGCAGTATAATCTAAGGAGACCATTTTTGTACATGGAATCTATCAGTGATGAAAATTGTCATTATGTGCTGTGACTGTACGAAGCTTCTGGCCAGCCAGTCTTCGAGCTATGACATCCTGTGGGATCCCAGTAGACTCTTCCAAGACCACACTCTCCTAAAGCACCTGGAAAGCAGGGGCCACTTCTCACTCAATATCATGGCCATGACCCGCTCACCCCAACCCCCCGCTTCCAGGAGTCCACTTTCAGTCTTGGTCAACTTGGGTAGATAAGGTGCAAAGGAACTGTGATTTACAGCCAAAATAGTCTTGCCAGCTCATAGAAAAGGCCACTTTGTACTCGAGAGTCCTCCAACCAGATCTAGGTGGCCCATGAAGCAGCCAAGAGAGCTGTCTGCAACCTGCAGTTTCTCACCAGCCCTGCATCCTGCAAAGGGCTGCAGCCTGCACTGCTGATCTCTTCCTGCTCTTTCCCCCTTGGCCTTCTCCACTCTAGACACCTGTGCGAGTGTGTCCACATTCCTTCCAGTCCCCTCTGCTAGCACTGACACCCAGCCCCAGCTCCCGGCCTGCACTTCTTCCCACTTCTTGTGGAGGACTCTGATTTGCACCATGGGTCTCCCACTGCAGAAGTAACCCAGCATTTCCAGAAACAAGTCAATACAGCCAGTACCGGGAGGCTGCAAATGTTGCTCATTTCCGGCTCCAGAGGAGGGTTAGATGTTGTTTTTTAACTTGGGATTTGTCAAGCAGTCAGCCTGAGGCTTTTGATTTCCATGTGGGTCGCAGTGAAAAAGTGATTATTGAAAAGTCATTCTGGGGCTGGGGTTGTAGCTCAGTGGTAGATCACTTGCCCAGCACATGTGAGGCACTGGGTTCGATCCTCAGCACCACATATAAATAAGTAAAATAAAGTTCCATTGACAACAAAAAATAAATTAAAAAAAGTTACTGGGTGCAGTGGCACATGCTGGAATCCCAGCAGCTTGGGAGGCTGAGGCAGGGGGATCATGAGTTCAAAGCCAGTCCCAGCAACCTAGTGAGGCCCTAAGCAACTCAGTGAGACCCTAAGCAACTCAGTGAGACCCTGTCTCTAAATAAAATACAAAATAGGGCTGGGGATGTAGCTCAGTGGCTGAGTTCAATCCCCAGTACCAAGAAAAAAATGTCATTCTACATTATGAACTATTTATCTGTTTTTTGACAGTTTTCTGCATTTTCCAAAACTTCAATGAAGAGGGTTTTTTGTTTGTTTTTCTTTTTTTTTATAATCATGAGAAAAAAGTGGTAAAGTGTTAAAAGTATTCCACCCTAGGGAGATAGAAATTATTATCAAGACTTTTCTCTAGTGGTAGAACCGTAGCTCACTGTTTCTTCCTTAGCTCACTGTTTCTTCCTTAGTCGATGTTTTCAAATTATCGAGAGTAACTATATATTGCTTTTAGATTTTCCTCATTGTTAAAGGAAAAACACACTAAGACAATCATAAACAATTACTCTAGGGATGAAGAATATCAACTCTAAGCTTGTAGGGTGAAAGCATTTTAGAAAATAATGCAAAGATAGCCTGCACTATTTTACAAATCCAAAGCCTCCTATCATGTAAATGATAGAAGAAATATACAAAACAAAGGCTGCGCCTTGTCAAAATCTCTCTGTCTTAACTCCTGTGGCTGTACTTCATGCCCTCTAGACCTGCCACTAAGCATTTTCCATAGCTGAGAGAGCCAGAGACAGAGAGAGAAAGAAATGATGGCCAATGATAGCACCACACCACTAATGTGCAGGAGATCGGTGCTGCCGGTGGGTGATGACTGCTTTTCATATGATTTTCACTTTTCATCTTCTTGTAAAAAATCCTGTGAATTTACTGCTGAGCCTGTGCGCTGCTCCACTCCTAAAGAGAAAATTACTTCTTTTAGAGGATCTGCTTGCACAAGCGCAAAATCTTTGCAGCTCTCTGAGCAGCAAGAGAACCACATCAGACTTGATATGCTGATTTGGCTCTTTTGAGTTACCTGTTCCAGAGAACTTCAGGCGGGAATTTTTTCCAGCATGTCATGTTCTTTATATTTTTGTTCATTTGCATCATCAAGCATCTTACTGAGTGGCTCCTAAATGCAATCGTCCTTGCCAGTTGCTGCAAGGGACACAGATTACTGATATTTGGTGTCTGCTTTAGAGAGGTTGGTAATCTCAAAAGGGACACAGCAGAGAAAGGCATCACCTGATTATCTGGGGGAAGAACATTCTGGGCAGAGCCAGTGCAAAGGCCCTGAGGAAGAAATAAGCAAGAAGACCAATAAGGCTAGAAAGAATGGAGCCAATGAGTAGAGAATGGAGAGGCAGGGAGGGACAAGGTCTTGCAAGACTTGAGGACCTGGAATTGTATTTCGAGTATGATAAGAAGCCTTTGTAATCTTTGAGCAAGGGAATGGTGGCATTTGGGGTTTATTTTTCATTGTTTGTTTTTGTACTCAGATCTCTCTGTCTTTGAGAATAGACTGAGAGCAGAAGCAAGGATAGCAGTCAGGAGGCAGCTCCAACATCATGGTTGGAGAAGATGGTGACTTGGACTGAGGTAGAGGCATGAATAAGACTGAGGTGCATGGAGACTGGAAGTCCCAGAGCCCAGAGAACTTGTCTTCCAGCCTCACCGTACTGCTCCAGATCATTAAGAAGCACCTAGAAGGTGCCTAATAAATACATTTGATGAATGCATGGCTGAATTCAGAGTATTTATCCACAGGATCACTCCCACGTTTGAGACCAGGAACTCGTTCTAGGCTTAAGGGTCTCTGAGAGGCTATAATTTTGACTTAACTGGTTTATTCATCTGTACCAAATATGTTTCCTTTCCATCTAGAGCTTTCCATGGGTACCAACAGATGTACTCCACCATCTAAGACAGTGAGTTCTGCCTAAGAAAACACATAAAGGGGGAAAAATAAAGCCGGGCGTGGTGGCGCATGCCTGTAATCCCAGCACTTGGGAGGCTGAGGCAGGAGGATAGAGGGTTCAAAGCCAGCCTCAGAAACTTAGTGAGGCCCTGAGCAACTCAGTGAAACCCTGTCTCTAAATAAAAAATACACAATAGGGCTGGGGATGTGGCCCAGTGGTGGAGTGCCCCTGGGTTCAATCCCCAGTACCAAAAAAAAAAAAAAAGGGGGGGGGATAACAACTCTGTCAAAATCCCTCATCACGAGCACTCTGTGGAGCAGCAACTATCTTGACTCAAGTGCTTCTGAAAAAGCTCTGTGATGCACCCAAAGATCATCACAATAGTTGTCTTAAGAATGTTTGTTAAGTGCAGGGCGCAGGGGCACATGCCTGAAATCCCAGCACTTGGGAGGCTGAGGCAGGAGGATCACCAGTTCAAAGACAGCCTCACTCAGCAATTTAGGGAAGCCCTAAGCAACTCAGGGAGACCCTGTCTCTAAATAAAATATAAAAAAGGAATCGGATGTACCAAAAATAAATTTAAAAGACTGTTTGTTAAAAATATAAAAACTGTATATCCACATAAGTGGTTTTCAACCCTGGCTATGTATTGAAAGGCTCCCTGAAGAGACTTTCAAATTTAGCAGCCCTCAGGCCCCACCCCAAAACAATTTGATCAGATCTCTGGCCAGAAGCCTGACATAGATAGTTTTGAAAAGCTCCCAGGTGGTTAGGGGGATATCTCAGTGATGGAGAGCTTGCCTGGCATGCAGAGGACCTGGGTTCCACCCACAGCACAACACACACACACACAATGAAGCTCCCAGGGAATGCTCATGTGCATCGCGGTGGAGGAGCTCTGCCGCATGTGTGTGAAGTGAGTTGTAAGAACACACTGCAGCTCATGACACAATGTTCCACCCTCACCCACCCCTTGCCTTTTGCCTTTGTTTTTGTGGATTTGTTTTTTTTTTTTTTTTTTTTTTGTACCAGGGAATGAACCCAGGGGCACTTAACCACTGAGGCACATCCCAACCCTTTTTATGTTTAATTTTGAGACAGGATCTTGCTGAGTTGCTTAGGGCCTCTCTAGGTTGCTGAGGCTGGCTTTGAACTCCTGATCCTCCTGCCTCAGCCTCCTGAGTTGCTGGGATTACAGGCATGCGCCACTCTGCCCAGCCTACCCCCTTGCCTTTGAAGCACTTGAGAGAATTACTCAGAAAACTTGTTCTACAAACATATTAGTAAAAGTTAGGCTGGAAATGGGCAGCCCCCAGAGGGCAGCTCAGCCCTCCTGCCTTCATTGTCCATTTCAGCCTCTTTCTCTCTCTGTTCCTTCTCTTCTCCCTACCCAGCTTGTCTCCTCCACTCTCTTCCCTCAGGCCCTGTGACACCTGCCCTAGGTGCATGGATAGGCTGTCCACCCTGGAAGATCCGGGCTGCAGAGATTCTCTCTTAGGAGTAGTCTGGATAAAAAGTAGAACTTGTCAAAAGGCCATAGCATTTTTGCTTTTAAATTTCTGCAAAAAACACATGTTTCATTGCTTCATCTACAAAAAACATTGCTTCATTTCATTGTAAACAGAAGGCAGCTCCCAAAAAGTGAAACATAGAGCCGTCAGTAGCTACTCTGATATATGTTCACCCAAGAGAAATTGTATATGTGTGTATATATATATATGTGTGTGTGTATATATATATATATATAAAATTACACACGCACACATACACATACATATATTTGCCCACAAACACCCACCAAAATGCATAGTAGCATTATTTATAATAACCAAAAAGTAGAAATGATCCAAATGTCCATCAACTGATGAATGGATAAACAAAATGTGGTATATCTATATAAAACAATATTATTCGTCCATGAAAGGAAATGAAGTGCTGATAACATGCTACAACTTGGAAGAATCCCATCAACATTACACCCCATTGAAGAAGTCAGTTATGAAAACTGACATACTGTATGATTCCATTTATACAAAATGTCCAGAATAGGCAAATCTATAGAGACAGAAAGGAGATTAATGGTTGACAGAGACTGGGGTGGGGAGGGAGGAATGAAGAGTGATTGTTAATGGGTTCAGTTCTGGTGGGGTGATAAAAAAAAGTTTTTTTTTAATTGGGTGCACAATTGAAATATATTAAAAACTACTGAATTGCATTTTGGTGAATTTTCTGGTACATGCGCTGCATCTCAATAAAGCTGTTAAAAATATAAATAAAATGTGTATTTCAACAGCAGAAGACTACAGCAACTGAAATGATCATATTAAAAAGAATTATGACTGGGGATATAGCTCAGTTGGTAGAGTGCCTGCCTCGCCAGCACAAGGCCCTGGGTTCAATCCCCAGCACTTTAAAAAAAAAAAAAAGAAAGAATTATGCAGACCCTAATACAGGGTGCTGGCGGGAATGCAGCAGTGACAGCAATCAGCATATAACACAAGGGGCGATGACCTATCATCTCCAAAAATATTTCCCTTAATTAGGAAGTGTGCAATGACCACTGTGTGCACTGTTTGGGAATCTTATAAATTCTTTCCCATCTTTCTCCTTCTCCCATTTAATGATGACTCTTCTCAATAATTCATAGTTTTCCACACTTGTCTCACTAATTGTTACAGCCCGCCCTTCCCAGCACTTGTGGAACTTTTAGTCCTTCTTATGGAGATCAGGGTTTTATTTTAAAGACCCTCCTCTGAAGTAAAGGATCAACACCAGTCCCAAATGACATCCCTTTTTTTTTTTTTTTTTT